>JAJOOE010001259.1:0-27051 GCA_036250405.1 Solanum raphanifolium | reverse complement strand
TAGGTAAGTTGATCAATAATATTTTACCTATTTAAATTTAAAGTTCATATCTCATTACAAATATCATACTAATTTCATTTTGCTTCTATAATTTTTTTTCATGAAAGTTTTTTTATTTAATTACAATATTAGGTTAGAAAGTTAATTGTAACGACCCAAACAGTCGTTATTTAGGAAAAGAAAGAAATTTGGGAAATTACAAGGCCATTGTCCTGCCAGGACGGGCCAGATGCCGCTAGGGCGGCAACGCCACGGCGAGGTAAGTTAGCGCCAGAGCGGGATAGGTGAGACAAAATGTAAATAAAGTGAAATCTTATTTTCTCCTTCTTCCTAAAACACCTAATTATAGACGTAAACCACCCTAGAAACCCCCAATAAGCTACTCTAAGCTTGGGAAGGAAGGAGAAGGAGAAACCTAGCATAAGGAGACCGATGGATTGCGGATTTCCGGTCAAGATCACCGTCACGAAGTACGAAAACAAGAATAGAAGCCAAAAACTCGTTGCAACTGCTTGGCGCACATGTAGGCTAGTTTTTATTAATTGAGTAGTTATATATCTATGTTCACTGTGTAGTATAATGTAAATCAATGGTAGGATTTATGCGTAGGCCTTCGTACACCGAATAAGAGATAATTAAATCCTAGGAAGAAACCTTAGACGATGAACTAGGGCTAGGTGATGGTTTGATTTCTTGGTTGCGTGATATATGTTGATGATTTCTGCATTATAATGTGAGTGTATACTTGAATGAAGCATTGTGATCAAACATAATGTAAGTAAGTATGAATGAAGAACTGCCTACCATGAATCACCTATGGATGTATGCTTGTGAGAATATACGTGATTGTGATAGTGGGTGTTGAATGGATCGAGTGTTGCGTTCCGACAAACTAACTTGGATCGGTTGCCATGTTTCGACATAAATATGGGATCGGTTGCCACGTTCTAGCATAAACATTGGATTAGGTACCATGTTCTGGTATGCTAACAACTTGGGTTTGAGTTCCATGAGAGGACCAATGACTTGTTATAACTGTATATTTGAGATTGTGAAGTTGTACGTTGTTCTTAAGCGATAATTTATGTGGTATTGTTCCTGAAAGGTTAAATGATTATGGTGACCATATATGTTTGTTCTACTATGTTGATTTAACCCATTGAGTATCTCGTTGTTGAACGAGCCCGGAAGGGCCAAGGGTTCAAGAGTTGTTATATTGAGAGAAAGGTTGTCCATGTGTTGCAAGAGATTAGGGATTAGAGGTTAGGAAGCTTGATGAAAGGCGCCGGGTGGCAAGGATTGGGTAAGATGAAGAGAAGGCAAGGGTTTGTTGTGTGGGATTGTTCGTTCAGTGGAATATTAGTAGTTGCAATTGTGGACTCTTTTATGGGTTAAAATGGGTATGCCATGACTGAAAACCTAGTAAGGTGGGTTGACTGAATCAGAAGTAGTGGTAAGGGTGCTAGTGAAATTCTGAGGTATTCGAGAAAGGTAAAGGTGGAGAAGCGAGTGGTTTATTTGCATGATCTTGCTAATTGAATTCTTATGTTATGTGGTGGGCGTCAGATTGACTAATGATGCCTACCAGTAAGTGTGTTTTTGTACTGATACTACTCTTGCTATGCCTTTTTGCATAGTCTGGATGCAGGGTCGGTGATGTTTCATTAGGTGAAGACGAAGAAATTTCCAATAGCTTCTATTTTTCCTTCCGCAAGGTGGAAGCTGTGTCTTTTCATTATCATGTCTAGCTTTGTAGTCTTAGTATCTCTTATACATGTTTAGACTAGATCCTTGGGGGTGTTAATTACTTTACAAGTTTTTACCATGAGTCGTTTTAAACTTTTGTTCTATAATAACATGATATGAATTTCCTTATTTCAATAATTTTCTTTAATTTTCCGCATGTTTTTAACTATTGGGATATGAGGGTTCTCCTACTTAGGTGTTAGAGTGGGTGACAACATGGCCCGGTGGAATTAGGTCGTGACAAATTGGTATCAGAGCACAAGTTACCGATCTAACCGTACAAGAGCAAATGTGGATTAGACTCCTGCGGATAGATGTGTTGACGTCCACGTCTAATCCTCAGGAAGCTATGAAGCATTCTAGGAAGTTGTTCCTCTTATTCTCTCCTTTCGTGCGAAGTGTCGCTTGTGGTATGAGTTGAATCCAATTGGTATCTCCCGATTCCAATTGGTATCTCAACAAAATGAACCAGACGTCGTGGTGACGTCTGAAGGAACACAAGCAAGGTAAATTGGAACTGAGAAGGTTCCAATAGGTATTTGGCCCTATGAGCGGTATATTTGCATGGATGATCAGAAGTGGTCATCCAAGGAGCGAACTAACTAATAATTGGACTTGTTCGTGAGTGTAACTTGGAAACTGTGAATGTGTGCTTCTTGTTGCCTGAATTAACTGCGAATGTGAAGTTGTAATTGCTTGAATATGATGATGTGATTAGGTGCACAATAAAAGGCGTCTGAACTTTGATATATGCAACAAGTTGGCCTAGTTGTTGAAGTTATGAAAATTGTAAATGCTTGAGTACCGTGAGACTTGTTGTGAAAAAAAGGTCTGAACTAGGTTCGATGCAAGGGTCTAGATAAATTACGATGTAATTCGTAAGGAAGATCTGAACGTGTCTTGCGCTTTTGTAATAACCGTGTGAGTGTCTGGGTGTATCTTGGGGATGTGTGGGTTGTGATACTGAATTAATGAGAATGAGTTGGATTGTGTACCGTTGGATTGACTCGGGGTAGACAATGATTATCCTAGCTACGAGGATTATCCTAAATTGCTAAGTAAAGCTGGGAACCTTTATGAAATCCAGAAAAGAGAAAGATCCCAAAAAAAATTATTCCTAGGTACTGTTTCCTTCTGAGCCGCTGGGGCGGGATTTCTCCGCCAGAGCGGGAATTTCCCTGCCAGAGCAAGACAGGGCGAGACAGAACCTCAGCCCTGTCTCCTCTGGTCTTCCTAACTCACCCAAATAGACCTGAATCATGTATGGGTTAATTCCTGCAAGCTAAATCAGTGCTTAGCAATCGAGTATAGGTTATAAAAACTTAGCATTTAAATATTGCTCATGATAGACAACAAAGACAAGCATCAAGGTGCGTACAAAAAGTTAAGAAAACCGAATAGATAAAATAAAGTTTTGTTCAATACATGCCCAAGAGGGGAAGAAACCCGATCAAGAACCCTGGGACTGGGAGGTGTCATCATCAGAGTCTAGATCCTCCAGGGGCACCAGGCTTGTCACGACCTCATCCATGCAAGAGAAATGCCGAAAATCTCTCTTCTCGACTATGGGAATCTCATGTCCGGGGGCGACACAGGTGAACATGATCTTCACTACCTTCCATTTTCGGACCATCAGACGGTCCCTCTCCAGACTCTTCCTTCTCTCCTAGCGCAGCTCACGACGGAGCATCTCGACCTCCAGGGCAATGCTGGGTGGAACAGGAGTGGTGTCAGTAAAAGAACTCCACAATCTCCTCTGAACGGCCTCCAAATCCTCCTCCATCTGTGCACCTGAGAGTGGGGGCTGGGATCAGGAGAAACGAATGTCGTCGCTTCCCTCATTGTCTGACTCCGCAGCCACTTGACAGCTCCTGACCCTATCCGTCCTCCTCCTTTTGCTCCGAGAAGTAGAGCCCTATCTAACAAAAAGAGGGTGAAGGGGGGATCCATAGCAAGTACCTCATCAATATCTAGGAGGTGCACCCCCACCTGTTTGCACAGCGTAGTCCTGGTAGGAAGAAAGCCTTCTTGTTACCCTGATAGAACATCTTCCACTCTGAAATAATATACGCCCCCACATTCAGCTCAATGCCCTACACCACCACCACAGCCTGAGGAAATTTCATGTCTGTGCGGTTGCCCGACATGTGAATCCTTCTAATAACCAAGTGAAGACACCTCTTAGCATCCGGTGACCAGTTTGTGCTAGTGATACCCTCGGCAGGAAGCCAATAAACTCTGTCCCGACATGCAGGCTCCACCAGTGCGTCTCTCAGCCAGCCCAGATCCATCTCCCTCAACTTGGCCTCGTACTCTGCGTTCGAGGCCTCAGGTAACTCTAATACCTCATTTATGGCAGTGGCGTTCAAGGGGATGTGAACTCCCCAGATGCGGATGATGGGGTGAGGATCATCCTAGCAGACGGTAGGTAGGATAGCATAGAACTCCCTCACCCAGTCAGCACGTGTGGCAGGAGGAGCCTCAGTCAGCGAAGCCCATCCAAACTCCATTCGGCGAGCATAAAAGGCAGGCGGCTTTTCCACCAGTTTAAGTAAAACGAAGCCCGTCTCAGAGCAAAACTTGTTGTATCAGGACACTTCATCCAATACTAAGTGCCAATGATCGTAAAGTAGAAATATAGCCCAACTAGTGAGTTGGGGTCGAATCTCAAGGGAGTGGTTCGTAATTGAGAATCAATAGGTAAGTAAGAATATGCTCAAGTCAATCATAGCTAATAACATTTATGAATAAAAGCATTGTTCAAATTAGGGGTGACACAAGTGTCAAATATCAGGGGGATTTGGTATTAATTATCAACTAAAACAACAAATGATACGATAAAAACAAGTATAAAGACGGGTTCTTGGGATGTGATTGGATTATTGGCTAAGGTAGACAATCCATCGATTCAGAAATTTTGGTTTTAAAACCTCTCTCTCGAGTAAGCCAAAAACATGAAGTTAGGATTGTATTTGCAACTACAACCCATTAATTTCAACCACAATTACTGAACGAAATCACTTTTAAACAGCATTTACACTATCAATTAACAATACCCAACAGCTAAATCAACCCATAATCACATAATCACACCCCAAGAATTGGGGTTTTAGCTGGACATCATAAAAAAGTAAAAATTGTTACCAAGTTGTGTTTCCATCAACTGGGTAGGATTGATATTTTCTTTACAAAGGTCTAAGATGAAGAATCTTCAACACCCACTTCCAATTTCTCAGAAATGGAAATCTTCAAATCTTCAAATCTTCAAAGCTAAGGAAATATTGTCTCTAAACTCAATTCTAAGGTCTTAAACTTGAAAACTGAATAGTAATGAAAACTACTGAATGTTTGATACTAAACTAAAGATTTAAAAATGTATTTATAGTCACCCAAATATGTGCTGCGAAGGATCATTCGGCTCAATAAGTCGGGATCGCCGATCCACTCAGTGATCTTCCCTTTTGTCAATTCCATCGCCTTTTTTCTTTGGCCTTCAGTAACTTCAAGCTCTGTAACTTTGGACGAGATGGCGCTGTATCGCGGAACAATTCGGTCACTCGCTAACTGCTCATTTCTATCGCCTACTTGATTTTCTCCTTTAGGGCTTGGCACATTAGAACATTAGGCGAGACATCAGCCATTTGGCGATTCACCCAATGGATTAGCCGATCCTCAGGCGTTCTTTTCTTCGTCTTTTCAGCTGCCTTGTTCCTTTTTGCTCAAACAGTGTTATACAAGACTCAGTCATGAATGCACAAAAAAAACTCAACTTACTCATGCAAGGATCAATTGTGCACTTAAAGATTCAAGTTGTGACTCACCATTAACAAGGAATCTCAAGCTCACAATACTTGCTTCAAATGCAAGCTCAAGCTCAACAAAGGTACTTAAATGCCCTCATACAAAGAATGATTCTATATTCACACACAACGGTTCACAATTTAAAGCTCCGGAATCAAATGCAACGCTCACACTCACAAAAATGAACACAATGTATGATTTCACCTAAAGGTTTGCCCGTATTTTCCAATCAACACTTGCTTCAGCTCACTCAAGATCAAAAAAGTCTTTTAAAGGCTTGTAATGGGGCTGAGTGTAAAGGTATGGTCATTTACGCTTAGTGACTTCTATCCTCATGAAATGTGGTGTGAACGACACTTCTTTTCCTTTTTTCATCATTTTCATTCATGCTCAAAAGTCATCTCATTATTCACTTTCCATGGGCTGTTGGAAACCCCATTTTCTTTATATTTTCACAACTTTATTCCCAACTTTTTCTTTCTTTTTCTTTTTCATTCTTTTCTTCTTTTTCTCTCTTATTTTAGTATGGAGGGGTTCCATTTTTCTCAAAACCATGGGTCAAAGGGAACTTTCTTGCACTTCTTGATTTACCTTCTCTTTTCACCAAACCCCCAACTTAGGCTTCTGGCCTAAGTTGGCTATTCAAACAAACCACAAATCATGAGGATTATGGCTAATGGATCAAGAAAGGTCACAATGTCATCAAGTTTCTTCCAAGAAAAAGATTAAGGTTCAAAGGGTGCTCAAACGGGGTTCACATACTCACAAGGTAGGCCACAAAAGAGGTATACTATCAAATTGTTTCACACTTTTCAAAGTTGCCTAAGATCATGTCAAGAGATTGCCTCACTTAGTCAACCGGACCAACGGGGCAAATTCTAGGTGTCATCACACACGATTCACGGTAAGCTCATCACACAAGGCATATACACCAATGTCGAACAAGACTCCACACTTTCTCTAGTGTGCAATGCTCATCACAAGAGACTCAATTCGATACTTGGCTAGTCACAACGAGATGCAAAAAGTTCACATATTGTCTATGCAACTTCATTTGGCCTCATCGTAGCCGCACATTCACTTTTGTTTGATTATGAGCACTATTCAAGTCATCGATATTGATCAAGACCAATACTCAAATTTGCAAGAGAACAGTCACGTTCAAACATAAACAAGAGGTGGCAAAAATAATTTCGGAAGGGTCCAAAAAATCATGTATCATTTAAAAACAAGGAGCCACAAGCTCAATCATCAACGACAGCAGTGTAAAGCACAATTATAACTCAAAACCCAAATATATACACAAAACAAGAGAGTCACAAAAGGTGGGCCTACCCCACCACAAATATAATCATTTGTCCTCAAATGCAAACAAAAATATTCAAGAGTCAAAATAAAAGTAAGACAAAGAGGAAGGTAAAGAAAGGATATTGTCTACACAGTCACTCCATCTGTTTGGGCATCAGTGCCCGGTGCATCAATCTGGACTTGGGCATCAATGCCTGGTGTTACCTCAGAAAGAACAACTCCACTGGGAGCTACCATGGATGTCTCGATCAGTGATGTCTGGATCATTGACTATACAATAGTCTCCTCTAGATCTAGCAGGTCTCCATAAATGCTCTCCTCCCTTATCTTTATCTGCTCCTCGTCAGTCTCTGCATCCAACTCATCAATTGTTGCCTCATCTCTATGCACATATCCGTTGGTAGCCGGAGGAATCTTTGAAGTCTTAGGAGCATCTAAATCATCTGCAGCCTCTAGTAATGAAGTGAAGTCTGTAGACTTTAGATAGTCTACATCCTTTCTCAAATCTGCTACTTTGGCTTTCAAAGCCGTCACCTCGAAGGTTTCCCCATGCTTGCTCTCACAAGCCTCAAATCTCATGGTGAGAGTGTCAATAAAATTCTGAAGTGGGGTCAGTGCAACCAAAATAGCACTCTCAATCATCCATGAGATGGATCTCTCTGGCCGGGTCGCCGTCACGTCAGCTGAATAGGTCAGATACCCCATCTTCAAGATTATCACCTGACTAATCTTGGCCAGTTGGGAGGAAGTGGAGGTGCCTGGAGCCTGTGAAGAAGAGGAAAGGGTAGAAGTACATGAAGGCTCGAAGGCCGGAGTAGGCGAAGATGCCTATGCAAGTATCGAATCTATATCCACCTCTTGAGATGTGTCCACCAGAGCTGCCATCTTCCTGTCAACCTCCTCACTAGTATACTCGGCCTCAATACGCCGGATGTTAGTGAAAGAGAATAGGGTAACATCAAAATCTCTAGCAGCATCCCGGGGCACTCTAGCACGCTGGCATAGCTCCGTGATCAGGACTAGGAATGGCAAGGAGGTATGTCTCTGCTTGGATCTCATGGCCATCTCCTGCTCAATGATGAGTCTCAATTTAAGCCGCCTCTTTCTTAAGATAAACCCTAGACAAGCTGCCTTCGCATGCCAAATGATGGATTCGTTCTGTGAAGGCATGACGAAGTTGCTGATGAATTCGAACCAATACTGGGCAACTATATTCAAATCCTTCTTCTTGATATGGACTCCCACATCCATCAACCTCGAAGTAACGTCAAAGAGAAAGGGGTAAAGTCACCACTTCAAGTCATCCAAGGATTGGGCTGTCACCAAGCCCTCATAATCGTGCTCGAACCCTGTGGCCCTCTCAAGAACATCATTTATGATATAGCTGTTGCAGCCAACTTCCACACCTCGAACCATGACCGACTTAACCGGTCTAACCTCACCGGCCTTCTTCTTACTCTTTGGCACTAAGGCAGCATATGCATCATAGAATTCTCGGACCCATGAAGGAACATAGGGGCCTCGAGGCCTGGTGAAAATCTAAACCATGTGCCATTGTAGTATCTCTTGCACAATGGATTATCTACCCTCTAGTCCCTCTGTAGATAGGAACCTCTTTTCGAGGATGGTTCACAAATCATTACTTTTCAATCTATTCAGAAGCCTGGGAGGAGGGGCGACTGGGGGCACATGAGCCACAGGAGGTGCTGGAGCTGGCACTAAATCTGCTGGTGTAGGAGCTGGTAGACTTTGGCTGAGTCAGGGTGAGATCTAGCCCGGATCTCATCCCGCCGGGACTCCAAAGGTTAGTCATCCTCAGGCTCAGATAAAGCGGCCTGGGAACCAGTAGTCACACTGTTATATATGGGCCTCTTGCCCCTACTATGCCCTCCAGTTGGAGGCTCTTGCCTTCCTCTTTTTGGAGGATTTGATCCCCCTTCATTAATTGTGATACCTCGTACTTTTTTCCAGGGTGGCATGTCAATGTTAGTCCTAACCATGTCTGCCAAACATCAGTAAAAAGTTATAAATATTTCGATGAAAAGTATAATAGAAAAAGTTGCAGAGAGACTCGCCGAACAAATCGGTGAGTCGCCGAATCACTTTGGCGAGCTAGATCGGGCTCGCCGAAAGGATTGGCTCAAAATTCTCAGAAAAAATTGACAAGTCGGTGATGGGAAGGCCTTTCAATGAATCTCCGACATCCTTCGGCGAGCAAATATTAGCCCACCGAAAGTTACAGTGCATTTTAAGCTACAAGGGTGCAGACAAAGGGCGATTAAGAAGACTTTCGGCGTGTCGCCGAGTGCCATCAGCGAACTCAAGCTTCTCGCCAAAAGTTACAGAGTCAAATATCAAGTATAGCATGAAATTAAAGGTGAGATGGGAAATTTCAGCAAACCGCCGAGTGGTTCGACGAGCTCGACCCAGCTCGCTAAAGGACCCAACGTGCCTACTTTCAACCCAACTTTGCGAATTTGACCCCGCAACCCCTGAAAACAAAATCAAAGCATGCACAACTCAAATTAAAACAAGACCCATAACACCCATTACACCGGGATACTCAGACTTCTCTCGGTTTAGCCAAATTTGTCCATTTGATAACTTTCGCCCTTAAGAATGACGTCACACACTCTATTATTGAGAAAATTACATCATTTGGCACGATTACGGGTTACTTCAATTTCACCCGACTTGACCCAACAACATGCAAGCACAACCCCACAAGATTTAACCAATCTTAAGGCACAAAATTACGGGAATTCGACACTATACACAATACGGGAAAGATTATCAAATTAGAACATGCATTCAAACATTCTAATCCTATCAGAGAGGCCCAGCACACAACAACAAGATAAGATCATTTTCATTAGAGTAAAAAATTGTTAAAAATAAACTCGGGGTTCGGAAAACCAACCTTTAATGCCGATTAATCAAGACTGAAATGCTAGGCGGCAAAGTAATCCCAATCTCAACGACAAAAATACTACTAGAAATGCAAAACTATAGAAATTAGAGTGCGGCTGTGAGTTTGTGAAGTTCGAAAGTGAGGGAAAGTGAAGAGTTTGAAAGTTTAAACCTTTGGCCTTTTGAAAACCATCTAGTTCTCGCCCATTCGACGAAATTAGTCGTGCTCGCTGACCCACTCGGTGACACGCAGAGTTGTCACTTACCTCGCCAAGTTTTACAGAACCGCCAGTTAATGTGGGGGTCCAAATGGCGAACTAGATCGTGATCGCCGACCTGGTCGGCGATTCACCAATAATTTCTTGGGCTCGCCGAGTTTTACAGACTCCAATTTGAAGTTGTCTTGAGTCTAACGGCGGTCTAGGTCGGGGTCGCTGACCTCTTCGGCGATGCGCCGACTGAACCTTTAGCTCACCAACCTGCACTTTTCAATCACTTTCCACACTTTGTCCTGAATATTCAACACACCATTATTCTCAAAACAAAACTAAAGAGATAAAACGTTGGGTTGCCTCCCAAGAAGCGCCTTAGTTAACGTCGTGGCACGACAAAACTCCTCATTAATACTTCATTTTTGGGGTTGACCTTAGTGTCACTAGGTAGAACCTCTTGTTGTTTCGGGTAGTGATGAGGCAATACATGACCCATGAGGTTTTCAATTAGCCGGATAGATCTAGAGTGAGAGCCAATCATTTGATTTAGCACTTCGACATTCTCCTTTATCTCTTCCAGCACTCTATCATGCTCATTTACCTTTTGGAGAATGATTAACAGCGTGTCCTCGATACGTCTACTCTCATTATCCTTAGACTTTCTCCGCTCATAAGGGGGTATGTATCTATCTTTTCTTTTGCACTGGACTTCAATCTCTAATATCATCTTGGCTAAGTCGTCTAGCTGAGTTAATAGTGGGGCTGAATAGTAGTCCTCTTCCATTTCTTTATTAGTCTAAGTCATTTGGCCACCGTTGCTACTAACTATGCTCAATGTCTCTGCTCAAAACAACAACACACAAACAAGCAAAACAAAACTAAAATTTAAGTAAGTATCACTGTAACTAATAAGAACAAAATCCAACTTAACTATGAATTCTCAAATAACACACTCCCCGGCAGCGGCACCATTTTTATTTCACATATCAGAACACTTCATCCAATACTAAGTGCCAACGATCGTAAAGTAGTAATAAAACCCAACTACTGAATTGGGGTCTAGTCTCAAGGGAGTGGTTCGTAATTGAGAATCAATAGGTAAGTAAGAATATGCTCAAGTCAATCATAGCTAAAAACATTTACGAATTAAAGCATTGTTCAAATTAGGGGTGACACAAGTGTCAAATATCAGGGGGATTTGGTTTTAATTATCAACAAATAATACGATAATAACAAGTATAGAGACGGGTTCTTGCGATGTGATTGGATTATGGGCTACCTTAGATAATCGGGTAATTGCAACTAATAGTGAATAAGCTAAACTTTAGTGAATAAGCTAGATTTTAATGGGGGTAAACTTTCTCTTGAACAATTTACCCTGAATCAAATTGGTTTCTCTCGAACACCAATACGCAGCAATTAAGAACAACCTTCGCTTTAGTCCATTCACTCTCTCGAGCTGAATGTGTGGAAAAGGGTTTAGGGTTCATTCTCTTGAGTTGAACCCATGACAACCCAATACCCACAGACCATCGATTCAGAAACTTTGGATTTAAAACCTCTCTCTCGAGCAAGTCAAAAACACAAAGGTACAATAGTATTTGCAACTACAACCCATTAATTTCAACCACAATTACTAAATGAAATCATTTTTAAACAGCATTTACACTATCAATCAACAATACCCAGCAGCTAAATCAACCCATAATCACATAATCACACCCCAAGAATTGGGGTTTTAGCTTGGGCATCATAAAAAGTAAAAATCATTACCAAGTTGTGTTTCCATCAAATGGGTATGATTGATATTGTCTTTACAAAGGTCTATGATGAAGAATCTTTAACACCCACTTCTAATTTCTTAGAAATGGAAATCTTCAAAGCTAAGGAAATATCCTCTCTAAACTCAGTTCTAAGCCCTCAAACTTGAAAACTGAATAATAATGAAAATTTCTGAATGTTTTATACTAAACTAAAGATTTAAAAACGTATTTATAGTCGGCCAAAATTATGCTGCGAAGGACCATTCGGCGTAATAAGTCAGGATAATCGATCCACTCGGCAATCCACCCTTTGGTCAATTCCATCGCCTTTTTGCTTTGGCCTTCAAAAACTTCAAGCTATGTAACTTTGGGCGATATGGCACTGTATCACAGAACGGTTTTGCGACTCGCTGACTACTCCTTTTTATCGCCTACTTGATTTTCTCCTTCAAGGCTTGGCACACTGGAACATTAGGTGAGACATTAGTCATTCGGTGATTCACCCAATGGATTAGGCTATTCTCAGGCCTTCTTTTCTTCGTCCTTTCAGCTGCCTTGTTCCTTTTTTCTCATTAGTGTCCATGCTTTGTTCCTCAATCCAAATACCTGAAATACAAGGATTTACATCAGTTATTGGCATAAAATATGCATTTGAGGACACTAAATTTGTTAAAATAAAGCCCTAAATTAGTCCAAATCGTGGACTCATCACCTTTCCCAACTGGCAGCATCGGGAAATTGGACGAAAGGAAGTTTCTCTTCGTTAGCACTAGCCATTTAGAGAAGCCTGAAAAAGTTGAAAGGTATATGTTAGAAAACGATAGGATTAGACAATTTAAGGTTGAAAGGAGTAGAGAGAAATTTTCTGAGTTAAGGTACTCAGGCTACTACCCCACAGAGTCCCGCCACAACGGGATGAGGGAGCTGCTATAGTGCGGCCTTTATCTGGGACAAACTCCACGCGCAATCATGGCACCTCTTCATCCCAAAACCCCTGTTTTTCACATAATTTCAGTAGATCAGAGTATATAAAGTGCCCTAGTACTTAAATATGCAATTATTTTCTCAAAACAACCCCTAAATGATGTCCAAATTCAAGTTTATGCCAAGAAGACCTTTCAACTTCCCCAACCCATTTTGGTATCAATTCGACAGCATTTTTGCGAAATCCTTACGCCCAAGACATTGTGGAGACGTTGGGGACATAAGGTAAGTGCACATGCTACATTTTTCTATCAAACAAGCAACCTATGTTCATATTCGAAAACTACCCCAAAAACTATTTCTAATCAATTAGGTAGCAGCATGCAATCGTTGTTAATCAAGTACTGAAGTAAAAAGACCGGAATGAGCAAGAAACTTATCTCAAAAATTTGACGTTCGGAGCGAAGCGATCAAGACTGTTTTGGAAAATTTTGGGAGAGTTTGGGAAAATGGGGGAAAATGATCTTTTTCCCCCTATGTACTGTTTCCCAATCTCCCGCTCTAGCGAGAGTATCCTCGCCACATGGCCTTACCTCAGTGAAAGGGTTGCCGCCCTGGCGAGGTCAGGCTATGTAAGTTAGACGTGTTCATTTCTTCGTGTGTTGCCTAAAATTCCTAACCGACCCCCTTTGAGTATAGCATCTTTTGTGTTTCGATTTGAAAGAGTCACCATCCATCGTGGTTTCCGTAATGGACCAATTCTTTAGTTTAGAAGTAAAACGAATTAGGGCATGTCATGATCCGTCACTAGTCATTCGGGGACGAATGAAGGGTAAATTGGTATCTATTGTAATTACCCAAACCATCATTATTTAGGAAAAGCAAAAAATTCAGGAAATTATTGAGCCACTGTCCCGCCAGGCAGGCCAAATGCTGCTAGGGAGGTGGCTCCACGGTGAGGTAAGCTAGCGCCAGAGCGGGATAGGCAAGACAAAATGTAAATAACGCGAAATCTTAGTTTCTCCATCTTCCTAAAACACCTAATTTAGACGTAAACCACCTTAGAAACCCCCAAAAAGCTGCTCTAATCTTGAGAAGAAAGGAGAAGGAGATTCCTAGCGTAAGGAGACCTATGGATTGTGGATTTCCGGTCAAGATCACCATCATAAAGTTCGAAAATAAGAATTGAAGCCAAAAACTCCGTGCAACTTCTTGGCGCCTAGGTAGGCTAGGTTTTATTAATTGAGTAATTATAAATTTGTGCTCACTACGTAGTATAATGTAAATCAATTGTAGAATTTATACGTAGGCTTCGAGCACCGAATAAGAGATAATTAAATCCTAGGAAGAAGCCTTAGACAATGAACTAGGGCTAGGTGATGGTTTTATTTCTTGGTTGTGTGTTATATATTGATGATTTCCGTATTATGATGCGCGTGTGTACTTGAATGAAGCATTGTGATTAAACCTAATGTAAATAAGTATGAATGAAGAACTGCCTACCATGAATCACCTCTTGATGTATGCTTGTGAGAATATATGTGATTGTGATTATAGGTGTTGAATGGTTCGGTGTTACATTCCGACACACTAACTTGGATTGGTTGCCACGTTCTGGTATAAATATGGGAATGGTTGCCACGTTTTGGCATAAACATTGGATCGGGTACCACGTTCCGGTATGCTAACAACTTGGGTTTCGGTTCCATGAGAGGACCAATGACCTGTTATAATTGTATGTTTGAGATTGTGAAGTTGTACGCTGTTCTTAAGCGATAATTGATGTGGTATTGTTCCTGAAAGGTTAAATGATTATGGTGACCTTATATGTTTGTTCTACTATGTTGATTTAACCCGTTGAGTATCTCGTTGTTGAACGAGCTGGGAAGGGCCAAGGGTTCAAGAGTTGTTATATTGAGAGAAAGGTTGTATGTGTGTTGCAAGAGATTCGGGGTTAGAGGTTAGGAAGCTTGATGAAAGGCGTCAGGTGGCAAGGATTGGGTAAGATGAAGAGAAGGCAAGGATATGTTGTTTGTGATTGTTCGTTCAGGGGAATGTTAGTAGTTGTAATTGTGGACTATTCTATGGGTTAGAATGGGTAGGCCATGACTAAGAACCTATTAAGGTGGGTTGATTGAATCGGAACTAGTGGTAAGGGTGCTAGTTAAATTCTGAGGTATTTGAGAAAGGGTAAAGGTGGAGAAGCGAGTGGTTTATTTGCATGATCTCGCTAGTTGAATTCTTATGTTATGTGGTGGGCATCGGATTAACCGATGATGCCTACTGGTACGTGTGGTTTTGTACTGATACTACTCTTGTTATGCCTTTTGGCATAGTCTGGATGCAGGGTCGGTGATGTTTCATTAGTTGAAGACAAAGATATTTCCAGCAGCTTCTATTTTTCCTTCCGCATGGTTGAAGCTATGTCTTTTTATTATCATGTTTCGCTTTGTACTCTTAGTAGCTCTTGTACTTATTTAGACTAGATCATTGGGGGTGTTAATTACTTTACAAGTTTGTACCTTGAGTCGTTTTAAACTCTTGTTCTATAACAACATGATATGAGTTTCCTTATTTCGACAATTTTCTTTAATTTTATGCATGATTTCAACTATTGGGATAGGAGGGTTCTCCTACTTAGGTGTTAGAGTGGGTGCTCGCACGGCCTGGTGGAATTGGGTCATGACATTAATGCTTCGTCAAAAATATTGATCAATACTTTATATTAATGGAGGTGCTAATATGTCACATTTAAAAACTTGTTCATGCTTATACAAAAGGCTAGTGAATTTGATGTTTATGTTGGAATAATGTTATTTTCATAAAATGGTATTATTTATAAGTAGTTATTGATCTTTTTTTTTTTAATCTTGATATGATAATAAGTGAAAATACTCATTTTATTATCACTTATTTCAAAATACTTAAGGTTGTTGTTGATCTTGCTCACTTTGTGTAACGACCCATTTGGTCGTTTTGAATACTAGAGCTTTTTATTTCATAAAATATTTTCCGATAGATTCTAAATGGGTATTTTGAACTATTCGTAATTATAATTATGAAATTAGTGGGGCAGTTTTAATAATTAATTTAGTTGGTGGTTAAAGAAGATAACATTAAAATTAATAGTGGGTCACTTTTACCACTTTTATAATTCGTCTTTAAATAATTAGGGTAATAAATAGTTTGTAGAAGAAAGAAGAGAAAATAGAGGAAGGCGCAAGACCGTAAAGGAAATTTGGAGGGCATAACTTCAGGTGAGATTGTTTTCTCCAACTCTTCAAGTAGTTGACTATAGTTAAATTTTCAATGTGTTGGATTTAGAATGTAAATTGCTGGATAGATGAAAAAATCTTAATTAGATTGAGAAAGAAAAGAAAAGAATATTGGCGAATTTGGTTACTAGTTGTTGTGTAGCGTTCTGGTTGCCACCATTAATAATGATAACCATATGATTGTGTCAGGTATTGGCATATAGAAAGATTGGGTGTATGGTCTAACATTCAGAGATAGTCACATTCCCGTGAGTTTGGTCATAATGTGGCGTCATGGGTTTTATTTCCAGATTTGTTCCTTTTAATTATTATATTAGGGTTTAAGTTTTAATTAATTGAGATAGGTAATTAAATATTAGGTCTATATTATTTGAATTCCATTATAGATATGCTAATTGGAGGAATTAAGACTTAGCCTTAGGTTTTAACTTTAGGAAATTGATTATAGAATTAGGTGAGATTTTGGGTCTAGGCTAGACATAGAATAATATGAGTGTTTATAGACTCGTTAACTTACAAATTATGCACATATACTTGATAGATTGGAAAGGTTCGGAGGCATTGAGGAAAGGAAACACATTGGAGAAGTAGTTTGCTTTACTTCAGTTCTTCGGTGGAGGTAGGTTATGGTTTATTTTATGTGATAGATAGACTCTTAATAGCAATTGATATTCATTGACTGATATTGTGAAGTTCTCTATGTACTTAATTGTGTGGTTGTGTGGCTTGGTTATGTGGTTTGTGATTGGTCTGAAATCCTGAGACCGTGAAATTTATAATCTGAAACCCTCTCGATCGAAGTGATGCCTTGAATAAAGAAGGCTTGATGAAATATTGTTAATGAAGTGAAAAGTGGTGATAATAAATGGAGAATTAACGATATATTGGATCGGGTGCCATGTTCCGATAGGGTATTATTGGATCGAGGTGTCACGTTTCGGCACGGTATTATTGGATCAGGTTGTCACGTTCCGACATGGTAACATTAAAGAGGATATTGAATTGATGGAATGTACTCAATCTCAAAGTACCCATTTCCCAAACGAGCGTAGTGTGGAGGCATGAGTCCTCGTGTGTGTGCTTGATATTATGATTGATTATGTACTTGCTTCAGTTGTCACTTTTTCATGTTGTTTGTTGTTTATCACCTGCTAAGTGCTATAGTTGATTTTATACTATTACTTTATGCATATTAGTTACTATTTTGAGTCGACCGATGATATCTACTTAGTACATATTGCAATGTACTGAGCCCTACTTGTGTTTTTCTTTTGTGGAGTGCAGCGAGTGTACCAACGACTTCAACTTGCCCTCAACTCTAGTTAGTCAACACCATATCAGGTTCCAGGTGAGCTATTCATTCAAGCTCGTGTTGGATTCTCTTGATCATGGCATGATGTCTTTAGTTTTCGAACATAAACTTTTTATTCATTTATTTTGGTGTCTTTAATACTCTTAGACTTAGTATTTGAAGAGTAGATTTCCTTGATGTGATAACTATCAGGTTTTGGGAATGACATATAGTAGACTTTAATGGATTTGTGTTTCTTACACTAATAAGATTTAAGCTTCCGCATTATGGTTAGTATTTTGTAAGTTGAATGATAAATATAAGTTGGGGTTGAATTCATTGGTTCGCCTACATAGGAGGTAAGTATGTGTGTCACTCATGACTTGGTTTGGGTCGTGACAAACTTGGTATCAGAGCGTTAGGTTCGGTGATCTCATCAAACAAGGACAAGTCTAGTAGAGTCATGCAGAACGGTATGGGGACGCCTTTACTTTTCTTCGAGAGACTATAGGACTTTAGGAAAACTTCATTCCTTCTTTCTTTCATGCTACTACTTGAATCAAATTGGTATCTAGGTGATACAAATTGGTATCTGAACTTCTTTACTCTATTTCACATATGGTTAGTACTAGAGTAGTAGAAGTGGAAATAGCAACACCAAGGAAAAAAATGTGTCCTTGGAAATAGGTATATTTTCTCGATTGACTACAGGGCCTGTAATGACTAGTGATCAATATGATTTTTTTTATCAAGTTCATGCAGTTGAAACCCTCTTTGTTCATGGGTATTGATTATGAAGATGCTTATGCTTTCATTGTTGATTGTTTTGAGCGATAGGAGAAGAGATGGTTTCCTGAATATAGAGAAACGGAAGGTATGTGTTGCAGCCTATGAGGTCAATTTTTGTACTTTATCTAGATATGTGACAACATGCAAGAAGTTCATAAGGGAGAGCTAGAAAATTAACATCATTACTTTAGAAAATATAGTTAGTATTGTTTTCAGAACACGTATGGGTTGTTTAGCGAATGATGAAATTAGGTTGCGCCAATTGAGGTTAGAATCTTTACTACGATTCCATGGATTGATTGTTTATTAAAGAGGGTCATGATACGACTACTACAATAGTACCAATGCTTCGTTAGATTTATGAAGTGTGTTACTTTTGTTATCGACCTGATCTAAGAAAGAATGCAAATTATTTGGGTAAAGACAGAACAAATTTGGTAATGTTTTGCAGCTATTCAAGGGGTAGAAATGTGTGGGCTATTTGGGTACGATCTTATCGATAGGTATGATGTTCTAGTGAGGTAGCTAACAGACTTTCATGGTGTGGTAGTACTAGGGTTATGTGGAAATGAATAGTCGATTGTCAAATAAGAATACTAACTACTTAAGGAGTTACCAGTTGTATGACATGGTCAGATAATAAGATCCAGTGTGGCATTCACATTTGACAAACCAACTAGTTTGTTACTAAGGACACTTGGGTTAAGCTTTATTTTTAAGATTTTTTTTGTGGTGGATCTTTTGTACGGTATTAATGCATTTAGGTTGTGAAGTGTATCTTGAGAATTCCAAAGGAGGACTGGTGGTTTTATCTTAAACTCCAAAGGAGTGATTGATATCGAAATGACAAGCTTATGGGTAAGGAAAGTTCCAGTGAGTATACTCGGGTAAAGGAAATTGAAGATTTTAGTAAGGAAGTGCGTATAAAATTGGGTTAATCCCTTGAATTTTATTGGTATACCTGAGTTTAAGGTGTCAGGTCGAGGAAAAAGTTAACTTCGTGGTGATGACAAGGGGTTGTTGAGCATGATGGTAATACGAGTTAGTGATGGATTGTGATTGAGATGCAACTATAGAATACAAATTGTTGGTTAAACAAATTTTGTATGATAATAATGACTTGTGAGTATCTAAGGTTGTGATTTTCTACTATTCAGTGAGTAACATGGGTATATGGAAAGTTTTGAGAGATGTTGGGGCACCGCTCAAATAGAATTTAAAGGAGCTAGAGTCATAATAAATAAATAAATAATAATTAATGGAATGTAGGGTAACCTTCAGAAAGAGGTGGGAGCAAAAATATTTTTCTCTAATTGTAAGGGGTAAAGATGTATCTACAAAGGAGTTCAGAATTGGATTCAGAGATGCGTAATTTCATCCGTTTTGCTCTAGTTCTGGTAATATCGTCACGTGTTCATCATATTGGTTAAAAATAATTGGAAAAGACTTGAGAAAAGAGTGTACATACATCCAACTCGAGTGTGACGATAAGTTCTTTTGTGGTTTTGAGTTCAGTAATGAGTACTATTGAATTTTTAGTGAAGGATATGGTAAGATCTATGAAGAGGCGATCAATGATAAGCTAAGATACATGAATTCCTAAAAATCTTCAAGGTATGAGCTAATGCTGATAGATAAGAGGATTAAGTTATACAGTTGAATTTACAATTCAATTTTTTTTCATTATACGTCTACATTTATGGTGATAGGTTTTGTCAATATATGAATTAGTAAGATAAGAAATGATTGATTGCATCAATATTGAGCATGTGAAAGAACTTATGCATGTTTTGGACCATAAAGTTTGTTACTTTTGATTGTTAAAGGATCTAATAAAGGGTTTCCCTCAGAGTTTTGAATTAGAGTGAGAAGTAAAACGTCATGGGTTGTTGGTAAAAGGATGAGATTGGTAAGAGAGCTAGAGAAACAAGAGTCTGATATATTGAAGGGTCGAGATATTTAAAATTTTGCACCATGGGAAGAATTTGAGAAAAGTGAAGGAATAAGACCTCTCGTATAAACCCTTGGGGTGTAGTTGAAGGTGTATTGATTTTTGCCTGTGAGTTTAGATATGACTATGAGATGTGAACTAGTTTGGTACAGACTTCCTAGGAGTTTATCATCGACTTTTATAAAGATTGAGTTTTGGTTTGGGTGACAAACAATGAGGTATGGAAAATTTAGAGTTTTACGTGGGGTTAGATTGCTCAAATTATAATAGATGACTTAAGAATGATGTACAAAGTGAGATATAATTCTACATGGTTATTAAGAATTTAGAGTTGGATTAATACGACTCTATTGATGGGACTACATAGAATGTTAAAATACGTTACATAGACATTTAATGGTGAATAGGGGTTATGAGTTTATAGTATACAAAATAATTTGAGTGACCAAGAATTTCCCTAAGTGTTGGCATGAGGTATGTGATGGTTTAGAATGATAGCTAAAGCATGGTATGTGGAAGTGGATGTGGGGTTCGTTAAACCAAGTATGTGTGCAATTATAATAGGGACTAAATTAGTGATTGTGGGTAGCTAGAAAATCAAAGAGATAGAGTCAGATGAATGAAAAGTTTGATATAGGCACTATGGAAGGAGTATCTAGAGTTATTCGACCTTTGGTTATGTACATTCTTATGTGACTAACTACTTCATTTTGGGCGTGGTTTAGAGTATGATTCACTTTCTACGTCTGTGTGTGTTTTTACTTATATGGGTGAGTCCCTAGTAGTGGATCGGGTGTACCGATTCTGTGATTGTCCTCCTGGTAGGGTGGCATCCTTGGTTAGACTTGTTCATTCCAGTTATGGAAGATTTGGTGTTGTTTGGGATAGTTAAAGTATACTAGTGATTCAACACACACAACTTTGCTTATGAGAATTTATAGGAGAGCTACCATGAAAGTTTACAGTTGTTCGATAGACATAAGATTTATCTCATCATCGGTATCATGTTTTGGTTATGTGTGATTGAATGTGGGGACAATTGTGTCTAGTTTTTTCATTCTTAAGGTTTGTCTATAATAGCTACTAATCTAGCATTTGGACAGTGTTGTTAGAGGTTTTGTATGCTTGGGTGTATCACTCGATGGTGGTTACTTGATCATTTCCATTTTTGGATCAAATGAGTTCGAATTTTCCTTGATGATTACTTGATGTCTAAAGATCATATTTTTATAGCTTAAGCTCGAGGAAATATTATGTTGTGAGGATGTAATCTTGATAAGGTCTGTGATGGTTGATGAATTACGAGTGTGTGGTGGTTGGTTCAGGTTCACTCCTGGTTGTAACCAATATTGATTCAGAATTTTATCATGGTTATGTTAGAAAATATTTGTCTCGACGGTTGTGTCAAGGTCTAGTGGAAGAATCGGTCAGTTGAAGAGTCCACTTGGGAATAGTTTTGTTGTTATTTGAGCTTATATACAACAATAGTTATCATTAGAGTATTGAGATGGACCCATTTGAGGCATTGTATGGGAGGAGGTGTAGATCTCCAGTTGGTTGGTTTGATACTTTTGAGATGAGACATTGGGTACTAATATTTTGGAGTAATCGTTGAGACAACTACCCTTTCTTACCCTAGCCTTCTTTTGATTGTTCGAGGACGAACGATGGGCAAATTAATATCTAATGTAACGACCCATTTGGTCGTTTTGAGTACTAGAGATTTTTATTTCATAAAATATTTTCCGATAGATTCTAAATAGGTATTTTTGGACTATTTCGTAATTATAATTATGAAATTAGTGGGATAATTTTAATGATTAATTTAGTTGGTGGTTAAAGAAGATAGCATTAAAATTAATAGTGGGTCACTTTTACCACTTTTATAATTCGTCTTTAAATAATTAGGGTAATAAATAGTCTGTAGAAGAAAGAAGAGAAAATAGAGGCAGGCGCAAGATCGTAAAGGAAATTTTGGAGGACACGACTTCAGGTGAGATTGTTTTCTCCAATTCTTCAAGTAGTTGACTATAGTTAAATTTTCAATGTGTTGGATTTAGAATGTAAATTGTTGGATAGATGAAAAATCTTAATTAGATTGAGAAAGAAAAGAAAATAATATTTGTGAATTTGGTTACAGGTTGTTGTGTAGCATTCTGGTTGCCACCATTACTAATGATTACCATACGATTGTGTCAAATATTTTGGCATATAGAAAGATTGGGTGTGTGGTCTAACATTCAGAGATGGTCACATTCCCATGAGTTTGGTCATAATGTGGCGTCATGGGTTTTATTTCCAGATTTGTTCCTTATAACTATTATATTAGGGTTTAAGTTTTAATTAATTGAGATAGAAATTAAATATTAGGTCTATATTATTTGAATTCCATTAAAGATATGCTAATGGGAGGAATTAGATTTACCCTTAGATTTGAACTTTAGGAAATTTATTATAGAATTAGGTGAGTTTTTGGGTCTAGGCTAGACATAGAATAATATGAGTGTTTATAGACTCGTTAACTTAAAAATTATGCACATATACTTGATAGATTGGAAAGGTTCGAAGGCATTGAGGTAAGGAAAAGCATTGGAGAAGTAGTTTGCTTGACTTTAGTTCTTCGGTGGAGGTAGGTTATGGTTTATTCTATGTGATAGATAGACTTTTAATAGCAGATGATATTCATTGAGTGATATTGTGAAGTTCTCTATGTACTTAATTGTGTGGTTGTGTGGTTTGTGATTAGTCTGAAATCCTTAGACTATGAAATTTATAATCTAAAACTCTCTCTATCGAAGTGATGCCTTGAATAAAGAAGTCTTGATGAAATATTGTTAATGAAGTGAAAAGTGGTGATAATAAATTGAGAATTAACGATATATTGAATTGGGTGCCACGTTCCGGCATGGTATTATTGGATCGGGTGTCACGCTCCGACACAGTATTATTGGATAGGGGTATCACGTTCCGACACAGTATTATTGGATCAGGTGTCACATTCCGACACAGTAACATTAAAGAGGAAAACATATTGAATTAATGGAATGTATTCAATCTCAAAGAACCCATTTCCCAAACGAGCGTGGTGTGGAGGCATGAGTCCTCGTGTGTGCGCTTGATATTGTGATTGATTACGTACTTGCTTCAGTTGTCACTTGTTCATGTTGTTTGTTGTTTATCACCTGCCAAGTGCTATAGTTGATTTTATACTATTACTTTATGCATATTAGCTACTATTTTGAGTCGGTCGATGATATCTACTCAGTACATGTTACCCTGTACTGAGCCCTACTTGTGTTTTTCTTTATTTTTCTTTTATGGAGTGCAGCGAGTGTACCAACGAATTCGACTTGCCCTCAGCTCTAGCCAGTCTCCAGCATATCAGGTTCCAGAGTGAGCTATTCATTCAAGCTCATGTTGGATTTTCTTGATCATGGCATGATGTCCTTAGTTTTCAGACATAAACTATTTTATTCATTTATTTTGGTGTCTTTAATACTCTTAGACTTAATATTTAAAGAGTAGATGTCCTTGATGTGATGACTTTCAGGTTTTGAGAATGAAATATAGTAGACTTAATGGATTTGTGTTTCTTACACTAATAGGATTTAAGCTTCTGCATTATGGTTAGTATTTTGTAAGTTGAATGATAAATATAAGTTGGGGTTGAATTCATTGGTTCGCCTACCTAGGAGGTTAAGTGTGGGTGCTACTCATGACCGGTTTGGGTCGTGACACTTTGTTTCAAGTCAACAAGATGAGTACTTTTATTTAGCATTATATTACGTTTTGAAAATCAATCGATATTTTCAAATTGTTTGATGAAAATAATATTATTCTGATATCAACATTACATTCTAATTTACTAGCTTTTGTGTATAAGCCTGAATGATGTTTTGAAAATGTGATTCTATCAACGGGGCAGTTGACGTCCTTTCATCTATATCCAGGTATGGATTTACTTCTTGTTAACAATAAAATTTCTTGGAATGTTGATAATACCCAATTAGTTGGGTATGTGGACTTTCACCTTGTTGGTTAGGGTTCTAGCTATTTTCCACCTTGTAATTATCCCCTCCTCAATTTCCTCTTCCCCCATTGCTTATGTAATAAAAAAATTTGATTGGGATAAAGAAAATCATTAAAAAAAAGTATCTCATTAGTCATATGAATTAATCACCAAATTAGAACACCGATTGGGTGAGTTTAAAGAGTGCATATCCATGATTAGTTTAATTTGTTCAAGAAAATTCAAACGTTTAGTAATTTTTACTGCTAACAACGAAATTAGCTCTTAGCATTGCACGGAAAATATTAATACACACACACACACACATACACATATATATATACGTGTGTGTGTACCCAAAATTCGTCCTAAAAGGATAAGAGGTTGTAGCAAATATAATCCAATTTTTATATGCGATATCAATCCTAAGAGAACTTTTTTTTGTCATACTTTCAGATGACAAGTCAATAATCAACAAAACCAGTTTTTGATGATTGACAAAATAGTTCAGATTCTAAAAAAGATTAGCAAAGTAAAGTCGCGTGAGAATAAATTAGAATCCACGTAAGAATAAATTAGGAGTAGCCAACCTATTGAAGAGCCATTTTCGGACTCAATTAGGATTTTCAGGACACCAAAAACAGAATGACTATAAAAGGAGAAAGTTGAATAATAAGACATTAGATTTTGCACACAATAAATATCGTTGTTTTAAGCAAAAGGCAAGAAGTGGCAGAAGGAGCATATAGTGGCAGAAGAAAGAAGAACTAGAGTCACGTTTTCATTTTAAATAAGTTTATTGTTAAAGTAATTTGGAATCATTCTTGAGTTATAATAATTCTAAAAGTGAGTCTATGATAGTTGTAACAAGAAGTTGTTGTGACTTCTTGGAGAGTAAATATAACGGTTATAGTTAATCGTTGGAGTTGAGGTACTAGAGTTAATCCCTTAGATTATAGAGTTGTAACCTGAAGCCGTTCTTTGAAGTTAGTGAGAAGTTGCTGAAAATCCTACACGATGTAGGTCATGGTTTTTCTTCCCTTGAGTAAGGAGGCCATAATAATTATCAATTATGATAATAAGAAGCAGAGATAAATAAGATTTTTCATTTAAAAAAATTATAAAAATAGAAGGTAAAAAAACTAATTTAAGAAAAAATATTAAATTATAATAATGATGAGGAGGGATGAAAAATCAATAAATTGTAGTAATGATAAGAAGAGAGATAAGTAAAGCAAATATATTTATCATAATCATAATATAAGGTGAGTACAATAACTATATTTAAAAAAAATATTAAATTAGATACTATTTTATAACTTCTTTTGAGTTTTTAAACATAAAATATAAATTTAAAAGTATTTAAAAGTCAAGAAAATGAGAAAAAGGATAATTATGACTCTTGATCAAAGAGAAATTTTATTTTAACATATTTTGGAGACCAAGAGAAAAAGAATAAAAATAAAAAAAGGATAATTTTTGCGAATAATAATAGTAATATTTAAGATCTTTTTTTTCTTCAAATTTTATAAATCAAAAGAAAGAAAATAATTAAGGAAAAAGAATGTGTTTGTGAATAAGAATAATTAATTATGATGATAAAGAGGAGACAAAAACAAGATTGTTATTTTAAAATATTATAAAAATAAAATGAGTAAAAATAATTAATTATAATAGTAATGATGAAGATAGATGAAAATTATTTAATAGATTGTAATAATGGTAAGGAGATAGGTAAATAATATATTTTAAATATATATATTTTTTGTGAAATTATAAATCGCAATAAAGAAAAAAAACAAAAATTAACAATAAAGACAAATAATAATCCTGGCCAAAGTGAGGTATTACATCATTATTTTATTTGCCACCTTTATATTTTTCTAAATATAGATATTAATCTTCAACTATAACTCTAAAATAATGCTTCACATACAATTTATTCATATTTTATTTGTGAAATTAACTCTTTTTATTTAAAAAAAAAAGGTCAAACACTTCCTATAATATATTTAATATTGTATCATATTATGTTTTCAAGTGCATCAAAAATTCACCCAAACGATTATTATTCAACTAAAAGTAAATATTTTGTTATTTTAAATTACGGTTATAATCAATAAAAATAATAATACTGCACCGTTATTATTACATTGTGTAAATTGCATTTTAATAATAACTAAAACTTGAACTTTAATCTATTTGAATTTGAAAACTAAAAAGGATCCTTAAAATATTTTTGATATTCAAATATAAGATTTTTTTTAAAAAAATATTTGATTAAATTTTTTCTCATCGCGCGAAACGCAAACAAATTCACTGTAGCAAAATATTCAATTAAGAATTACATTTATTTCATAATATTTTTAGAGGTATGCATAATATTTCAATTATATTATAATTTGATTTATGTATATATATTATTATTATTTTCAGATCACACTTATAAAAATATAGTGAATATGTTGTTATTATTGTTGTTGTTGTTGTTGTTGTTGTTGTTAATTCCGCTTCGACATCACCTGATAGAAATTAATCCTTAAACTTCAGAACTTCTTGATTCAAATACGTATTGTCAATGAGCCCATGTGTCTAGCAGTTCTAACCGGGTATGACACGCCCTTTTAAATCTTTTTGCGGGCTTAAGACCACGGCTGGCTAGACGGAGTCACTAAGACAAAGCCATTAACTTGTTGTATTGAATCTGACTGTACCACCATCTCGGAACCAAGTCAAGAAATTATATATGAATTTATGCATATTTAAATAAAGTCTAGGAACTTTCATGGTAAATATTTAATAGATGTGAAGTATTTCGGCATAGATATATTTCTCTCTTTTGATCATGGATCTAGGAGACACTAGTACTAAAAGTACTCGTTTAGAAGAGGTAGATATACCTCAAAATCTTGATTTGTTAAACAAATGGACTATTCCGAAAGTTAGTATAAAAACTATTTATGACTATGGTTGGTTTGATAAAATCTCCAACAAACAGTTGATTAAAACAACTGAGCAATCTTTAGCGTTAAATTCCTCTGAGCAAACTATTCGTTTGTTAAATAAGCGTGA
>JAJOOE010001258.1:0-32435 GCA_036250405.1 Solanum raphanifolium | reverse complement strand
TAAAATGACTGAACAGAAAAATTTCAAGAATTGGGCATTGTGATCGATTAATCAATAGAAATTAGATCTTGTGAGAATTAAACACCATTGATTTTTTTTAAAAAAAATTAGGGGAAATGAAACTAGAAAACATAAAAGAAGGAAGAAGACATACGTAATGGAGAGGAAACGCCATTGATGGAACAAGTGATTTACAGAAATTGTTGTTCGTTCTTGATTTGGAAGCTTGACTGTTGGGTTGGTAAGAGTATTTTTAGTAAGGCATAAATGGGCTATTTTTCGTTACATGGATCAAGCCCACTTCATTTTCACAAATCTGGATGTGTTTGGTATGACGGAAAATGTTTTCCACGGAAAATATTTTTTTGGGAGGTAAGTAAGTGTCTTACTTATTTTTTGGGATAAGGGTCTGAAAAATATTTCAACTTTGGTCGAATTTACTGTTGCGATAATAAACTTTCATGAGGACATATTACCTCCCTAGACTATTTAATATCATATTTGTTACCCCCTGAACTATTTAATAGTGTATTTTAAAGGTATATATGTGTCCACGAGAACACATTACTATTTATAATTTTGCATTATTTTTTATGTCCACGTGGGTAAATATTTATGTTTAAAATACGGTATTAAATAGTCTAGGGAGGTAATAGGTCATCATGAAAGTTTATTATCGCAACAGTAAATTCGACCAAAGTTGAAATATTTTTCAGACCCTTATTCCAAAAAATAAGTAAGACACTTACTTACCTCCCAAAAAAATATTTTCCGTGGAAAACATTTTCCGTCATACCAAACACATCCAGATTTGTGAAAATGAAGTGGGCTTGATCCATGTAACGAAAAATAGCCCATTTATGCCTTACTAAAAATACTCTTACCAACCCAACAGTCAAGCTTCCAAATCAAGAACGAACAACAATTTCTGTAAATCACTTGTTCCATCAATGGCGTTTCCTCTCCATTACGTATGTCTTCTTCCTTCTTTTATGTTTTCTAGTTTCATTTCCCCTAATTTTTTTATCGCAACAGCAAATTCGACCAAAGTTCGGATATTTTTCAGACCCTTATCCCTTATTTTTTTTTAGTATTTGGTAGATAAGTAAAAGAAACAATATCACAAGAGTGTTTATATGTAAGCTTACAAAGTATTATATGAGGGTAGTATTGGGTGGCGAGTGGAAGTTCGGGGGTTGAATGGTCAAGAAATGGGGCTAGTTTGGGACGTTGAGTAGGTTGGAAGGTGACAATAAATTTAAAAACTACTTATGAAATTTGTTTTCCTAATTCTATTAGGAGAATTATTTTCCTCATTTTTAATAATTTTGTTTTCCTAAAAAAATAAAAAATTTCAAAATATTCTTACTAATCAAACATGAAAAAATTCTAAAAATATTTTCTTTCATATCAAACACACCCCTTGTCTTAGAGCTTGTTTGTCTTGGTTAATAAGAAAAATGGATGATTTGCACAAATATGATCTTTTGCTAAAAATAATCTAGATTGTGAAGCAATAAGTAAGATAATCAAATTCTGACAAAACACCTAGCATTAGAGAAAGAGAAATTATGACGAATATCTATATTTGTATAACTTTTTTAATGGTGTCAAAAATTAAATGAACTTCCGAATATTATGGGAAAGTTTTAAAAACATGCAACAATTAGAATATATTTACAAATGACTATCTAATAAGCCTGTTTAGAAATGCATAGTCCTAAAATTCTACTTAGAAAAAATATATTTTGGAGTAGAAACTTTTTAAGGGTATAAGCTATCATTATTAAATATATAACTCAATAACATTGGTATTGAATCTCACAGAAAATATGATAGAGAAATGTTAATGTTTATTTTTAAAAAAAGGTATAATTGAATTTATGCGTGAGATTTAAAGATAAATATAATATATAATACCACTCAATATGTAAAAAGATAAAATAAATAAAAAAACAAACATCAATTTGTAATGGGAATATGAATGATCATAAGATAAAAGATGGACATTTGTCATATTTGTGGAGAGGGAAATGGAAATTATTATACAACAAAAGTCATATTGTTACAAATCTTAAATAATGTAACATTTTAAAAATCGTTTTTATTCTTTTCCCAATAAGAAATTAGTTGAAATAATAGTTATTATAATTCCATTTTTTTCCTTTATAATTTTTTAAATCAAACGCTACCTAAGTGGCAATACACGATCAAAAGATAGGAAAAACTATTTTTCTATCCATCAAAAAATATGCCTACCATATATATATGTGTGGGGGTATCTAATGAATACATAACACATATCTTCAAGACATTTTTATCATAAGATATCTCTCACTTATAAGAGAATATCTCTCACTTATATATTTCATTTTTTTTTTCATTTTTTGGAACACCATTTTTAAATGAATCATAATATAGTATAAAATATTACTCCCTCCGTTTCACAAAGAGTGACCTGGTTTGATTTGGCACAAAGTTTTAGAAAATGAAGAAGACTTTTGAATCTTGTGGTCCTAAATTAAAGTTATGTCAAATGAACTAAATTGCCCTTCAATCTTGTGGCTTTAAACATGCCACGTGGAAAACTGAAATTAAAATATTATCAAAAAAGGAAAGAGGTCATTCTTTTTGAAACAGACTAAAAAGGAAAGGAGGTATCGTCGATACGATAGGTTGATTTACCTTACTAGTCATATGCCCTAAAGGTTTACTGTCTGGATGGTACTTTTCAACAGATAAGCGAATCGCGCTCAAGTGGTGGTTGACGAAATATCTAATCCTTGTTATCCTTGTCTGGTGTGGTCTTCCGCTGTCATTCTTTTTGAAATGGAGGGAGTATTAAACTATAATCCATAATGTATTAAGTAACATATTATTATTATTTAAAAAACAAAAGAGAAAAGAAATGGAGGGTAGAAATGTCTACATAAATGGATTGTCAATTTTGTATAGAAGTGGAGATATGTGAAAGAGTAAAAGTAGAATGAAACATACATAAAAGTTAACTATGGTTTATGATTATCCAAAAAGTAGCAATTAAGGAGAAAGGAGTCAGAGACTGACTGGTGGAAAGGGCAAACAGAAATAGATACACTTTTCTCATTTGCCAATGTCCAATAGACACCACTTAACTCATGAGTCATGACCTTCCAAATAACTTTTTAACTACACTCTCACTTTTAACTATTTAAAATAACACGATATCGTGTGGTGGATGAGATTACTCCTCACTTTATTAGAAGTTTAAGTTCAAATTTTGAATATTGAAAAATTCTTAGTAACAAGCATTATCCTTCGAATGGGTCCTATTGACACAAATTTAAATTAATTGAATTTAATATGAATATCAAATACTAAATAAAAATAAGAATAAATTAAAGTATGCATGTTTAATTCGTTTGTTTGTGAATGATTACAAATTTCTTGTACTATTAATAGATTCGTTATTTAATTATTTATGTATTATGTTTAACTTCTATTGTTACATCATATTGAAGGAAATAATCTACATATAACATTTTCTTTTTCACATAAGTGGACTAAAACATAAGTAGATTGTAGTTAATTAGAAAGTAAAAGTCAATTATAATAAATATCAAAATAATAATTTATCCATAATTTGGAGAAATAAAAAAATATTATTTGAGAATTGAAAATAGGGAAAAAGGATAAATATATTTCGAACTAATTACGTAAATGGTATGCAGATACCCTTCGTCATATTTTTTGGACACTGATGCCCCTGCCGTCCAAAAACTAGAGCATATATGCCCTTCACTTTAACGAAAGACTAAATAGGGACACGTGACACAATTTTATCCGTCGATCCGATATTTAATAAATGCCGGATCGATGGATAAGATTATGACACGTGTATGTCTGTTAATATAAAGAGTATATATGCTTTAGTTTTAAATGACAGAACACTAATATCTAAAAAATATGACGAAAAGTATCTGCTTACCATTTAAAGCAATTCATGGATATATTTGTTTTGAAACGGAGAGTGTACCGATCAGTATAAGAAGTGAAAGAAAAAGGAGAAAGGAAAAGTTTCCTTTAGGAAATCAATGTAATAGATTTTCGCATGTTTCAGCTTTTTATGAAGACTGTCATAGGTTTCCTCATCTTTAGGTTCCCCATTCATTGTAGTTTGATCTCTATATTACTTTGTCTGTTTGATATTAATCGAGGGTAATGCTAAATGACAAGAAAATTTGATCAGAATTAGGCTAGAAATTTAAAAGAATTATAATTGTTACAAATCCACTTAATTGTGTGGATGTTTCTCTTAATCTATCCTAACGTAATGTATTCATTTATTGTATTAATTAATATTATAATAACGTATTGTCAAATGCCGTGAAAGGATGGTTTGAACATCCTATAAAAGGGTAGTCTTCATACACACTTGAAGAGATTTATGCTTTCCATCACCATTTGTCTCCCTATATTGTTTAGTATTATTATATTTTGCTTTTATTTTACAATATGTTATCAACACGAGTCTCTAACCAATTGAGACATACTTAATTTGAGATTATCTTTTTTTCCCTAAAAGTTAATCAATTTTCATTTAGAGTCAGGTATACAATTATATGTTTATAACCCTCTAATAGGACTTGCATAAATCTTTGATCGATAATTTAATTACTACATATATAACTTGATTTAACTATTATTATGATACTTTACTAGGCATAATAATCAATACGTTTCAGGTTTATATTGTTATGTTATTTATATGCTACTAACTTATAACTCTAAATTAATTACTAAGTAATATGATAGCATGCTAGTTAAAATAAGTCGTAAGTATTTTCATACATTATGATAAGTATATTGGTGTGTCATAAAGAAGAATATTATTGTATTAAATATGACTTGAAACTCATACAAAAAATTTGGTATTAATATCTATTGAAACTAATAATAAATATTGTACAACAATTAAAATTACATATTAAATCTACTGTTTCAATGCGTCATTAGTTTATATGTTTTTGAGACATTCAATGTGCATGCATATAACATATAATATATTTTATAATCATATTATACTTTATCATTTGAACATTAATTAACCATTCATTATAAAGAAACCAACATCATAATATTAACTCAATTATTTTATGATAGTTTTCATCATGTCGAATTTGTCAAAACTTGAATTTGTGGCACTTGACATTTCTGGAAAGATCCATTTGTCATGGGTACTTGATGCGGAAATTCACCTTACTGCTAACACTCTGTTTGGATCATTGTTACTCATTGTTTCATAATGTATTGTATTGTATTGTATTGTATTGTATTGTACTGTATGGTAGATACAATGTTTGGCTAGACTGTTGTAACACCCCATAAAATTTTTGAGCTAAGACTTGAACCATCCTTCGTTGTGAGTAGGATTTTACTGAGGAATTTAAAATTTCTTAAGTGTTAAGTTCACTAGATGTAGTGCCTTGAGTTCGAAAAAGAATTAAATTGGAAATAGCAAAATCTGAAATTTTGCAAGTTATGCTTAAGTATGAGTTTTGGGTTGACTTCAAACGACCATAACTCCTAACTCAGAATGAGTTAGGTGTGCTACCAGATACTGTAGGAAATATCTTTGAATTATCTTTCCAACGCCGCCGAGTTTGCTAAGTTTCGAGGTCGGATGAGTTAGATATGACCTTTTGAAGTTAGGCTGACCAGTTAAGGAAAGTTAGCCGAAAATAGTAAGGGGTATTTTCGTATTTTCCTTACCAAAATAGATTTAATTCGTTTTTAGTAATATTTTAGAGGACTAATATGATTAGGTTCAATTTTATAATCCTAGTTTACACCTAGGGTTTTAGTTGAGAGTTCAAGAAGAGAAAAGAAGAGAAAAGAAGAGAAAAGAAGAGAAAAGAGGAGAGGATCAAGCGTTCATCGAGATTCTTGTGTGTTGTAGCGGATTTTCGCCATGGGTTTGATCCCTAAGAGGTATGTAAGCTTCCATAGTGTTGGGTTTGTTCACCCACACGCCAAACATGTTATTTTCAGCGCAAATTTCATTCTTGAAGTTGAAAGATTTGAGTTCTTGATAGGTGTTCTTGAAGTTTATTCTAAATCTTGTTGTGTTGGGTTCTTGATGATTTCTTGAGATCAAAGTGAGTGTTTTAAGGGCTGTATTGAGTAGATTAGAGTGTACTTATGTTAAGTAATTGATTCTAAGTGATTGGGAAAGAAACCGTTCAATTCTAGGCGAGTTAGGGTGAGAAAACGGGCAAAGCAATTCGTCGCGTTTTCTGGTTTGGGGCCTGGCGCAACCCAGAGCGCCCCAAACCCTCTTCTGAAGTTTAGGGGCTGGCGCCCCGCGCCACCCATAGCGCCAATGTCGTCTGCCCCATCCAGTTTGTCTTCGGTTGCTCCGTTTGAGGTCGTTTAAAGTGCACCTTCACTCCCTTTCGATTATAAATACTCTAAGCTACTTCTAAACACCTAGAAATCATTCATAACATGATCATAACCTTGAATTCATAATTCAAATTCAAGGTAGAGCTAAGAGTTAAGTTTTGAGAATTCTTTCGAACATTCTAAGAGAGTCCCTTTGAGTCCTTTTGTGGAGTCTTCTACAACTTCTAGTAACTTGTTTCAAGACTCGAGCAAGTGAGTATGAAAATGTATTCATGAGTCTACTTTTTCATCATGAGATCCTTCATATCATGAAACATAACTCTTGAATTCATAATTCACATTCAAGAGAGAGTTAAGAGTATAGTTCAAGAAAGCCTTTGAGTTCAATTGTGAAACCTTTGAGATCCATCATTAATTTGAGTTAAGTTTTGAGTAAGTAAGTAAGAGAATGAGAAGAGTCGCATACATGAGTTCCATGTAGTTATGTAGACCTTTGAGTCGAGTCGTTCATGCCCATAATTCCGTATGAACTCCATAAATTGAGTATCATTGATATGAGTAGCATATTTAAGTTCTAAGTCTTGAGTATTGAGTTCCTAATCCCCTTTGATATTATATTTCTAAGCATGGGACTATTACATGTTAACCATAAAGTCTTTGAGTTGAATTGTTCATGCCCATAATTCCGCATGAATCCTATAAGTCGAGCAGTCTTGAGAAGAGAAGTATCTTTGAGTCCTTGAGTTGAGTCGTTTATGCTCATAATTCTGCATGAACCCTCTGAGTTGAGCATTATTGAAATGAGTAGTATCATTGAAGTTCTTGAGTTTCAAGTATTTGAGTTCTATCTATGGTTATTGAAAACCTTGCATTGAGTTGTTCATGTCCATCATTCGACATGAACCATATTTTAAGAAGTCTTTTACAAACATTTTAACTTTGTTTTAAGTAGAGTAAAGAGTTGAGAGTTGAGTTCACTTCTCAAAAGTTATTAAGGAACTAAGTATTCCCAAAGAGTTTATAAATGTTTTCACATTTAAATAAGAACGGAAACAAGGATTTCCAAAGAGCTTTCGGGCTAGTTTTCAGAAAAGAGTAATCGCTTTCTAAATGAAGCAAAAGAGGAAACTGAGATTTCCAAGATAGCATTTGAGCTAAGTTTTTGAGCACTAATCTCAAATCATAGAAGAAGTATGTTTTTAAAAACATAAGAGCTAGTATATTTTGGGAGTAGTATTGAGCACCGAATTGGGGGCGAGCATGAGTTCAGATAACTCACGTCTCCATAAACCATGTAGCCACCATGGGTAGAAAAGGGTCATACTTTTTAGATGAATCCTTTTCACAATAGACTAGTGGATCCATTAAGTTAAGTTAAGGTAAAGTGTTGTATCATCACTATAGCTCTTAAGTGACGGTTGTCTGTTAGAGAAACTCCCACAAAAGTTATTGTATTCTTATATACACAATTATTTGTATTTTTTACATACATTTCAGAATTTTGTTGTATCCTTGCATACACATAGAGTTCACAACATATTTTTAAACAGTTTGTTTCTTTATATTGCACTTGTTTTAAATTGCTTTATATTGAAATAAGTTCAGTCATATTGAGTTGAGTATTCAAAGTTGAGTATCTAGAGTTGAGTATACAGAGTCAAATATCATATCTTTGAGTCGAATATCATATCCTTGAGTTGAGTATCTAATCTCTGAGTTGAGTATCTAATCTCTGAGTTGAGTATCTTATCTTTGAGTACTTCTAAGTTAAGTTTGAGTAGTTTGGAGTAGTTTGGAGTATTCCTTGAGTTGAGTAAGATTGAAAAGAGGTAAGTATGTTTCCTTTTCATCAAGTTTCAAGCTTATGTTTATGCTTTAGAATTCCTCTTACGTGCTCGTACATTTCACGTACTGAGCCATTTGGCCTGCATCTTTTCATGATGCAGACACATGTATTCAGGATCATCAACAGGAGTTTCGTTGATACATCCGAGAATTCGAGTTAGCTATGGTGAGCCTCCTTGCTTCCGGAGGATTTCATTTACCTTTCAGTTATATCAGTTGTTAGGATGTTGTGGGTCTTGTCCCGACTTCCATCTTTATCAGTTAGAGGCTTCATAGATAATCAGTATAGTTGAGAAGTCCGTATCATTCATTTTATTAAATGTTTTAAAGACTAAAGTTGCCTTTTTATGGCGAGTTGAATATATTTTATTATACAGAGTTTTCTTTGGACTTAAAGTTTGTATTTAAGTTTTATGAACTTTTATTTCAGTTTTAAGCTTTTGTATGCTTAAGTTATTCTTCCGCTTGTAGCCAGCCAGGATGAGGGTTCGCTTGGGGACCAACAATGGTTCTTGAGTGCCGGCCACGTCCAAGGTGTAGACTCGGGTCGTGACAACTGTATTGTTTGTTGTTGTTTAATAACATTTTAATTGTTTGGTTTGATTGTATCGTACTGTATTGTAATTTATAAATTTATTAAAATATCCTTAATTATTCTAGGGTAGGAGGTTTGACTAGAATTAAATAATATAAGGTAAAGGGTAAAATAGTATTTTGAAATATTATGTAAAGATATAATTGAAAAAAAGAAATTAAGTAACAATAGGAACACACCAAATCGGTTGTTCCCATAAAATAGGGGTTTTCATTGTTACGTAACAATGAAATTTAACAATACAATACAATGCATTTTAAGTAACAATCAAAACAAACATTGTAGGTATAGTAACGATATAATATAATACAATAGGTAACAATGATCCAAACAGAGTGTAAGGGTCTTGGTGATAGTATAATCGAAGGAAATACGACATCAAGTCAGGATAAAACGAAAACTATGATTTTTCTTCGTCATCATCTTGATGAAAGCCTGAAGGTTGAATACTTAACAGTGAAAGATCCACTTGAATTGTGGATATGTTTGAAAGGGAGGTATGACCACCTCAAGGCAACAGTATTGCCTAGGGCTCGTTATGAGTGGATGCACTTATGGTTTCAAGATTATAAAACCGTAATTGAGTATAACTCTGCTGTATTTAGAATTACCTCTCAATTAAAATTATGTGGGGAAATTATAAAAGATGAGGACATGCTGAAAAAGACACTAACTACTTTCTATGCCTCCAAAGTGATATTACAACAACAATACAGTGAAAAGAGTTTTAAAAAATACTCTGAATTAATCTTATGCCTTCTGGTGGCTGAGCAACATAATGACCTTTTAATGAAAAATCATGAAGTCCGCCCCACTGGAAGTGCTCCATTACTGTCACGCCCTGAGCCTACACCCTGGACGTGGCCGGCACTCGAGAACCATTGCTGGCCCCAAGCGAACCCTTGACCTGACTTACTTACTCAACGGAAGACTTTACTCACGATAAATACTTTTAAAACAAGTAAACTGAACTGCTCAAAATATAAATTATAATATATTATAATAACATTCACTGCCAAAGTGGCAACTCAAGTCTCAACTTAACTGAAAAGGAAAAGTAAAGACTCATGAACTAACATCATAACTTTATCTATGAAGCCTCTAAACTCTGAGTGATGTCGGGACAAGACCCCCGATCATCCAAACAACTGAAATAAGCAAGCAATAAAACAAAACATAACTAAAGGGATCCTCCGGAAAGCAAGGAGGCTCACCAACTGACTCTGAGTGCTCAACTGGATCAACGATGCGCTGGATGTTGATCTTGGTTACCTGTGTCTGCATCATAATAAGATGCAGGCCAAATGGCATCAGTGCATTGATTGTACGAGTATGCGAGAGGAAATCTAAAACAAGACATAAGCTTGAATGGAACTGAAGAACTTACCTGGCTAAACTCAACTCAATTGAACTAATTTCAATATAAAGCAGTGTAAATAAATGCAGTAAAAAGAAAAGCTTTAAAACATGGTTTTCAACTCTGTATAATTAGAAATACAATAGTAACTCTGTATGTATGCAAAGATACAATATGAACTCTGTTCGTATATGAAAATACAACTATTTCTGATATATATAAAAATACAAAGTACTACTGTGGGAGTTTCTCTAATCGACAACCATCACTTAAGAGCTATCGTGATGATACATCATTTTGCCTCACGCTGCCAGGGCCATCCTATACCTTGCCGGTGGTATAGATCCTAAACTACTAAGTGGAATCACTAGTCTATGCTAAAAAGCACTAAATGAATCATCTAAAAAGTATAAACCTTTTCTACCCATGATGGGTACATGGTTTATGGCGGTTCGGAGTTCTTTAAACTCTTCCCCATATCGGTGCTCAATACTACTCCCAAAATATGGTACTAGCTCTTTATGTTTTAAAAAAACATAACTTCTTTCTGTGGTTTGAAATAATTGCTTAAAACTTAGCTCAAAGGCTATCTTGGAAATCTCAGTTTCCCTTCTTGCTTAATTGTGAAAGCATTTACTCTTTTCTGAAAACTAGCTCAAAAGCTTTTTGGAAAACAAAGTTTCCTTTCTTGCTCAAATGTGAAAACATTTACTCCTTAACTGAAACTAGCTCAAAGGCTCTTTTGGAAATCAAAGTTTCCTTACTTGTTCAAATGTGAAAACATTTTAAACTCTTTGGGAATACATAGTCCCCATATACATTTGAAGAAATGAACTTCAACTTTACTCTTTACTGAACTCAAAACTCAAGTCTTAAAACAAGGTTAAATCATTTGTAAAAGACTTTTGGAAGACTCTATGAACTTCTCTTAACTTGTCTCTTAACTTCTCTTGACTTGACTCTTAACTTTCCTTGAATTGAATTATGGATTCAAGGATTGTGATAGGAAAGATCTCATGATGTTTAGGAGTGGCATTAGATAGCTAAACATGAGAAAATATCAAGAATTCACGGTCTGAAAGCTGGTCCGCGACGCGGAGATGTATTTAAATTTTGGTTGCGAAAATACTTTTTGAGGCAGAACGGTCCGTGACAGCTCCGTGACGCGAGGAAGAATTTTGTGAAACTGTAGGGCAGGTCCGCGACGCAGCCTGGGGCTCCAGATTTGCCCGACATTTTTCTTCTTCATTTTCTAGCCCAATTCGCCTTATTTCAATTCTTTTTCTCAATATCTCTTTAGATTCAGGTACCCACAATATATACAGAAGAATCTAACTCAAAGCAACTCTAATAATCAATCTTAAACTCTCAAGAACTCCTCAATCTCATCCCAAATTCAAGAACGAAAGCAATTCAAGAATACAACTCAAGAACATCAAATTCTCAATCTTTTTAGGACGAAATTACACTGAATAAAACATGGTTGACGCATGGGTGAACGAACCCAACGCTGTGTGAACTCACATACCTCGTAGAGATCACCCCTTGACGAAATTCACAAGCGATTCGTGAAGATCTTGACGATTCTTGCTTCCTTTCCTCCTTTCTCCTCTTCATTTCTCTTTTCTCAAAACCCTAACTCTTTTTCCCCAAAAGTGTAAACTGACTAAGATCAGTTTAGACCCCAATTAATTACCCAAAAACGAAATAAAATAATTGGGTAAGGAAAAAACCATAGTACCCCTCTAAAATCCGGATTGGACATTTTTTATTTGAACAACCCAACTTCCAATGGGCATATCTCCCTCGTACGAACTCGGAATCGCGCAAACTTGGCGGCGTTGGAAAGATTATTCCAAGATATTTTCTAAGATATCTGGAAACACACCTAAATCATCCTGAGCTAGGATTTATGGTCGTTTGAAGTTAACCAAAAACTCAAACTTAACTTAACCAATTTTCCAGATTTTTATTCTTTCCAAAAATGACTATTTCCAATTTTTAACTTCTTTCTAGTCCTTTCAATTATCGAGATGTTACAATTACCGGAGGCACACATGGTAGAAGCACACGACCTGTCTGAAATAAGAAAAAATAATCGGGGCCATGATAATGTTCGCGGACGTGGCAAAGGCAAAAAACGATATAATAATCGTCGATGTGGTGGTCATAACAAAGGAAAATCAATATGGGTTCTCAAAATAATCCTTCAAAAGGCAAAGGCGATCACTGTCATCATTGTGGCCTTAAAGGTCACTGGAAAAATGAATGTCAGGTACCTGAGCATTTTGTCAGGTTGTATCAAAATTCCTTTAAAATGAAAGGAAATAAAGGCGGTTCCTCATCCTCTAATGCCCGGGTGGAGTCACATTTGACTCTCAAAGATAATGCTCAAGCAGAGTCTTCTCAAAAATATGATGAGAATGTTGAGGGGAATTTAGCATTGAAAGATGATGTTTTTGATAGGCTCGATGATATTTTTCATCTGGAAGCTGAAGACTTCTTTGGGGATCACAATTGAAGATTGATAATTGAACTGGGAAATGAATAATGTTGTTATGCATTTTTAATGTATTACTTAAAGTTCATGTACTTAAATTTTCTTTGTTTCGTACTTCTTTTTATGTATTTTTATTTTTATGAAGATAAATAAAATTTCCCAGTCTTCAGTTGGATCAAAGATGAATAATGGAGATATATGCCTTCTGGACAGTGTCACAACTCATACAATACTAAGAGAAAAGAAATATTTCTCTTATTTGATTATGAAAAAGGCATATGTTACTACAATATCCGGTAGTAAAAATTGATGAAGGGCTCTGGAAGAGTGGCCTTGTTACTACCCGGAGGAATATTATTGGTAATTGATAATGCATTGTATTGTAGTAAGTCTCAAAGAAACTTGTTATGTTTCAAGGTTATTCGCCAAAATGGCTATCATGTTGAGACTGCGCATGAATGAAAGGTTGAATACCTTTATATTACTACAATAAATGCAGAGAAGAAAACTGTGCATGAAAAATTGCCTGCACTTTCTTCTGGGTTATACCATACAAACATTGGTACAGTTGAATCATATGTTGTAGTAAACAAAAGGTTTACTGATTCCAATGATTTTTTCATTTGGCATGACCGGTTGGGACATCTCGGTTATAATATGATGTGCAAAATAATTGAGAATTCACATGGGCATACTTTGAAGAACCAAAATGTTCTTCAATAAAAAAAAATTCTCTTATGCTGCTTGTTCTCAAGAAAGGTTGGTTATCAAACCATCAGTGGCTAAGATTGGGGTGGAATCCCTTGCATTTCTAGAACGGATACATGGTGATATACGTGGGCCTATTCACCCTGCATGCAAACCATTTAAATATTATATGGTCTTGATAGTTACATTTACAAGATGGTCTCATGTATGCTTATTATCAACTCGCAATATGACTTTTGCAAGGTTGTTGGCTCAATTAATAAAAGCACAATTTTCAGATTATGCAATAAAAACAATTCCTTTTGATAATGCCGATGAGTTTACATCTCAGGCATTTAATGATTATTGTTTGTCCACTGAAATAACAGTTGAACATCCCGTTGCACATGTTCATACTCAAAATGGTTTAGCAGAGTCATTGATTAAACATCCTTAATTGATAGCTAGACCATTGTTGATGAGGACAAAGTTGCCTATTACAGTTTGAGGGCATGATATTTTGCATGTAGCGGCACTTGCGCGCTTAAGGACAACCAGTTATCATTACATCTCCCCATTGCAATTAGTTTTTGGTCAGGAGCCAAACATTTCCCATCTTAGAATCTTTGATTGTGCGGTATATGTTCTAATTGCTCCACTACAACGCATAAAGATGAGTTCCCAAAAAAGGTTGGGGATATATGTTGGGTATTAATCTCGTTCTATTATAAAATATTTGGAACCTAGAACTGGAGATGTATTTACGACAAGGTTTGATGATTGTCATTTTGGTGAATTAGTATACCCAATATTAGCGGGAGAACAAAAACAGTTGGAAAATGAGACAGATTGAAATTCACTTTCATTGTCTCATTTAGATCCTCGGATAAATCAATGTGAGCAAGAAGTTCAAAAGATAATTTATTTGCAGAATATTGCAAATCAACTGCCAGATGCATTTACTAACCTACCACGGGTTACTAAATCATATATCCCAGCTGTTAATGCTCAAGTTTGAGTTGATGTTTCGATAGGACAAAATGTTAAGGCAAATGAGTCTGGACCAAGCTTAAAGCGTGGTCGATCAATTGGTTCCAAGGTAAAAATCCTCGAAAAAGAAAATGAATAAATGATCATAATATGGAGGCAATTGCTCATGAAGAGCTCCGAGACATAATAAATGATGACACCACTGAGGAGGTCCATGTACCTAAAAATAATGAGAATGATGAAATCTCAATAAATTATGTCTCGACGAGAAAAAGGTGAAATCGAAATAATATTGTGGTGGATAATATTTTTTCCTATAATGTTGCAGTTGAAATAATGCAACAAGATGAGAATTTGGAACCAAGATCTGTCAATGAATATAGACAGAGAGATAATTGGTCAAAATGGAAGGAAGCAATTCAAACAGAATTGGCTTCACTGAAAAAATGTGAAGTTTTCGGACCAATAGTCTGAACATCTGAAGGTGTTAAGCCAGTGGAGTACAAATGATTTTTTGTGCGAAAATGCAATGAAAATGATAAAGTCGTAAGATATAAAGCACGACTTGTGGGACAAGGATTTTCGCAAATGTCTGACATTGATTATGAGAAGACATATTCTTCTGTGGTAGATGCAATTACCTTCAGGTATTTGATAAATATGACAGTTCATGAAAAACTTGAAATGCATCTAATGGACGTTGTCACAACCTATTTATATGGCTCACTAGACCACGATATTTTTATGAAAATCTCTGAAGCACTCAAAGTTCCTGAAGCATATAAAAATTCAAAGGAAAGTTGTTCAATAAAGCTTCAGAAATCCTTATATGGATTGAAACAATCAGGGCGAATGTAGTATAATCGTCTTAGCGAATACTTGCTAAAGGAATGGTATAAAAATGACCCCATTTGTCCTTGTATTTTTATACGAAGGTCAAAATCTGAATTTGTAATAATATCTGTTTATGTTGATGACTTGAACATCATTGGAACTCCTGAAGAGATTTCAAAAGTCGTTGAGTGTTTGAAGAAAGAATTTGAAATGAAAGATCTTGGTAAGACAAAATTTTGTCTTGGCATTCAGATTGAGCATTTGACAAATGGAATATTTATCATCAATCAACATATATTGAAAAGGTTTTGAAGAAATTTTACATGGATAAATCACACCCATTGAATATCCTGAGGATTGTGAGATCTCTTGACATAAATAAAGATCCATTCTGACCTTAAGAAAAGGATGAAGAGATTCTTGGTGATGAAACACCATATCTCAGTGCTATTGGAGCACTGATGTACCTTGCCAACAATACCTAGCCAAATATTTGTTTCATAGTAAGTTTATTGGCAAGATTCAGCTCATGTCCAACAATAAGACATTGAAAAGGTGTTAAGCATATATTCATATATCTTCAAGGAACAATTATATGGGATTGTTGTATTCTAATGCATCCAAGTCAAAATTGATTGGTTATGCAGATGCAAGATATTTGTCTGACCCATATAAAACCCGATCTCAGAGATGCTATTTATTCACATATGGAGTACAACTATATCGTGGCGTTCGATGAAGCAAACAATAATTGCTACTTCTTCAAATCATGCAGAGGTAATAGACATTCATGAAGCCAGTCGAGAGTATGTATGGTTAAGATCAATGACTCAACACATTTTGCAATTATGTGATCTTTCTGTGCAAACGAAGATTCCAACAATATTGTATGAAGATAATGCTGCTTGCATAGCTCAATTAAATGGAGGATATATCAAATGAGATCGAACAAAACATATTTCACCTAAGTTCTTTTTCACGCATGATCTTCAACAAAATGGTGAGATAAATGTTCAACAGATTCGTTCAAGTGATAATCTTGCAGATTTATTCACTAAGGCATTGCCAACGTCTACATTTGAGAAGCTAAGATATAAGATTGGAATGCGTCGTCTCCGAGATATCAAATAAAATTTTCATCAGGGGGAGTAAAATACGCGTTGTACTCTTTTTCCCTTAACCAAGGTTTTGTCCCATTGGGTTTTCCTGGTAAGGTTTTTAATGAGGCAACACTCAAGGCGTATTACAAGATGTGTGTACTCTTTTTCTTTCACTAGGCTTTTTCCCATTGGGGTTTTCCTAGTAAAGTTTTAACGAGGCACACTATCTATAAACATCTAAGGGGGGGGGGTGTTACAAATCCACTTAATTGTGTGGATGTTTCTCTTAATCTATCCTAACGTAATGTATCCATTTATTGTATTAATTAATATTATAGTAACGTATTGTCAAATGCTGTAAAAGGATGGTTTGAACATCCTATAAAAGGGTAGTCTTCACCCTTGTAAAATACACACTTGAAGGGATTTATGCTTTCCATCACCATTTGTCTCCCTATATTGTTTAGTATTATTATATTTTGCTTTTATTTTACAACAACAATATTTTTTTAATTTAAAAATAAACTGTTTTTTTCCATTTTTTAGTTATAATGTATTAAAGTTAAAATGTAAGGTAAGAAAACATAGGTAAAATATCATTCTGGCCAAAAGGATTTTCCCTATATATTATACCTAAAAATCGTAAATAAGAAGATAAATTTTACTAATTCACTCCTTGAAAAAATCTTTTTGAAAGTTTTACAAACAAATATGAATACGTTAAAAAAAATCATTGCAAGAGTAATACAGAAAAAATTAATTAATATTTTCTTGATTTAGTATAATGATCAACTAATATGAGACAGAGGGAGTAATATATTTTATTTTCACTTATCTATTTTAATAAATTTAAGAGTTTTTATTATATTATTTTTAATATTAAATATTACATAAAATAATAATAATTAAACTTAAAATTTTAAAATATTATTAATAAAATACTATTTCTTTAATAAAAAAATTCCTTAAAAATTATGTCAAACTAATATGGGCTAAATAATATGAAATGAAAAAAGTACTTGAAAATGATATACTAACAAGTAACCTTACGATATATGATTGAATATAATATTTAAAAAATCAAAGAAGATCTATATATATATAATTCTTTCTCATCAATTCTTTCTTAATTTGCTAAAGTAAACTACTATTATTTATTTTATTGGACAAGAAAAAAGAACAAATAGACCACCAAGTAATTATTATCAAGAATACAATAATATTAAAAATATATTCACTGTAATCTCATAAAATTGGGTCTGGTGACAATAGAGTGTAAGCAGATTTTATCATCATTTTAAAAATAGATAAATTATTTTTGATAAATCCTCGGCTCAAGAAAAATTATTTCAAAATAGAATAAAACAATTAACAAAAATTATAATAAAATATATAAATAACCTAACAAAATTACTTTTAAAAAATGCTAGTTAAAATATAAGTAACATTTACGTTAATAATTGAAAAAAATCACAACTTTAAAAAGTGAAAGTTATTTTGTTTGCACGCTACTTGATGATGTAATAGTTTTTTGCATTCTCGAATCTATAAACCTTAAGACTTAAGTCACTTATAATAATTCATCATGTTTTCAAAAAAGTAACTCACTAATTAAAGGGACCCAATATAAAGTATGGTTTTTTTAAGTTAAAATTGTCCCATATATATTGGAGTAAAGTTTACTTTATCTTTTGAAATAAACTTTGAACATCTTTAAATTTAAATTTAAATTTGCTAAAATAAAGTACCTTTTTAAAAATAAATAAAAATAAAGTACCTTTGATCTAATTAATATAAAGAATTTAATTTCTAACGACGATATCATAAAATATAATTAAAAGTACTATCAAAATCGATCAATCAAGCCTAGTTGTTTATTTTTTATTTTTAAAAAATCAGACTATTTAATTTGATTAATATTTGTACAGAAAATTTGATTGAAATTTTTCGTTTTGTTATATTAAAAAAATTGGAATCAAATCGATCAAGTGTGTCGATTCTTTAATTGATTAATCAATTTTGGCCGTGATTTTAATAGTGATAGTCACTATCAACTTTTAAGTGCATTCTATTAATTAAACCAAACGTACTATACTTTAGTAAATTAAAAAAAAACTAAAAATGCTTTAAGAGTTATATTTATAGGATCAAAATAGATCTGATCCAATAGATCACTCTTTAGCTAAAGACTCTACACAACAATAAAGTATTTAACATAGTCTTATAAAATGAGTTTTTAAGAAAGTATAACGTAAATAGATCTTATCCTATTTTAAAGGTAATGATACTATATTTAATAGGGTCTTGAAAAAATAATCTAAAGTAGTCTAATAAGAAAAGAAGTAAGGAAAGTGAACATATAACAAAACAAAAAATTACAATAATCAAAATAAAAAATAATAGATACTCCTTCCGTCTTATTTTACGCGTAATATCTTTTTTTTTTAAGATTCCAAAAATAATGTCATTTTATTATAATTAAAATTCGCTTATTGGAGTAGCCACGTGATCCTACCAGTACACTGTTGTTTCGTGTACTGATATTGCACTTGCTCTTTCTTCGTTGAGTAAAAGGCATCTTCAAGCGGCTACTGACAGACCTCAGCTAGGAGATCATTGACCGAGACTGGATTCAAGGGTGAGCCAGTTTTTTCAGGCTGCCATGGATCTATCATTAGTTATGTTCATTCCTTTTGGACTCAGACTATATATATTCAGACTTTTACTGATGTTTAGTTTTCGGGGTTGCACCCCCTTTTTCTTAGACTTGTTGATTAGTAAAGTTTTGGTACAATGACTTTCAGGTCTAGAGGTTGAATTTCCGCTAGGTTTATGCTTGGTTGTTTTTGTTAAACCTTATGAGTTTATGGGAACTCAGTACTTAATTCATCATTTAAATCTGCTTCCGTAACTTTTAATGATTTAGTTTCTTTAAGTTGCTTAATCGGATTGTGATAGTGGTTCTCCCACTGGAGGGTTAATGTGGGTGTCAATCACGACGATATGGATCGTGACATTCAAAAATAATGTTACTTTATTATAACTAAAGTTAATTTAATTTTAAAACTCTCTTTCTACTTTTAATAAAATTATATACACTCATATATTTAAAGATTATTATAACCTGCAAATTTCATTTTTTAAAATACAATGCTAAATTAAATAATATCACATAAAATATTTATTTTTTAAATACAATACTAAATTAAATAATACCACATAAAATAAGACTAGGAAAATAACAACATTTTCTTTTTGAGGAGCACTGGTATTGGCATTTGGCAGATAGCACAACCGTCCATAACCCATTTGGCCATCAATATTTTCAAATATATTTGAAAAAACTTAAAGCAAATATTATTTGGTAAATACTTTTAACAAATAATTCAAATCTTTAAATACTAAAAAAAATAAGTATTTGAGCTAAAAAAATTTTTAAAATTAAAAATTATCTCAAACATTTGTATTTCATAAAATCACTCATTATTTTGTACATAATTTATACAATTTTTATCTGAGTCTAATCGCCAAAGTCACTTCTAATTATAAGTTATAATATCAATTTTACATATACAAATCAACGATTTTTTTTCCAGATTCATATTAGGTATGTTTGTTAACGTGATTTTTTATGAAATATATTCATTATAAAATGATAAGTAATATATATCATATTTTTTTAAAATGTCAAATATTTCTTTTAAAATTTATGACGGAAAAATTTCACTAAAATAAATTGGCAAAAATATTTGAGAATCTATGGCCAAAAGCTAGCTTTTAAGATTTAGCATTGGTTTATCCAATATAGTCGGCATAATTTTATGTGTTGAGTCCAAAAATGCCACATAGATGCAGAGACAGAGAGCATATAATAAAAACAAAACAAATCCAACTAAAAGTTCCGAAAAAAAAGCAGTGATTTCCATGTCCATACCAAGAAGAAGAAGAAGAAACAAGAAGCTGTGGCCTGTATGTTTAATTAAATGTTAAAGCTATTCTGCTTCTCCTAAAATACTGGCATTGCTTTGGACTTTGGGATAGAGAGAGAGAGAGAGAGAAACAGACTCTTTCCTTTCCTCCCTCATTGTCCTTTTCTCTCTCTCTTTCTTTCTGTGTTTCTCTCTCTGTATCGTTTTGATCTCAAGAAACATTCTTCTCTCTTCTACATTTCTTTCAGCCTTTCCTTTTTCAGGTACTCCTTTTTCTACCTTTTCTTGAAATGGGTATTCATGGAAATGAATAGTTATTGAAGAAATGTCTTTTTACCCTGTTTCTTGTTTTTTCTGTGTAAAATAACTGAAGTTAGCTTTTTCTTCATTTTCTTGAAATGGGTGCTGATGGAAATGAATAGTTATTGAGGAAATAGGTTGTTAATGGAAGATATTGAAGAAATGCCTTTATACCCTGTTTCTTGTTTTTCTGGTTCTTTAAGTGCAAAAATGCTGAAATATTTCAAAGAAAGTTTAATATGCAGTAAAAATTTAATCTTTTTCTACCTTTTCTTGTAATGGGTTGTGAGGGAAATGAATAGTTATTGAGGAAACATGTTCTTAATTGAAGATATTGAAGAAATGTCATTGTACCCTGTTTCTTGTTTTTCTGGTTCTTATGTTTGTTATGTTCAAACTGCTGGCAAAATATGCAGTAAAAAATAAATCTTGATGGAATTTAGTGCTTAATATGCTTAGGCAGACTCAAATTTGTTCAAGAAAAAAAGTTATAATCTTGATGTTAGTAATTAGATGAGCTGTGGTTAATTTGTATCACCTTTTCTGTTACAGGCATGGCCTAATTCCTCTGGGGTATCCCAAAATTCAAAAAAAAAAAAAAAAACAGGATGCTTGTATGAGGATGGCTTAATTACTACTACTCTGGGTATCCCAAAAATTCAAATAAAAAATAGCTGATTTTTTTTTTTTTTTTTGGTTTTTGGAAAGTTTTATCATGTGGTGATGCAACTGATTAAGGCTTTGCTTGAGAGGGAAAACAAGAATGGCGCGAGGCAGGATAAGGGCAAAGATCAGAAGGAGCAGTTTGCATACATTTGCTTGTTATCGATCGTGTGCCACAGAAGATGGCAGCCCTCATCAATTAGGCCCTGGATTTTCAAGAGAAGTACATTGCAATGAGCCTTATCTCCATGAGAAGAAACCTCTTAAGTATTGCACCAATTACGTAACCACCACAAAGTATAACATCATTACATTCCTACCAAAGGCGTTATTCGAGCAATTCAGGCGTGTTGCTAACTTGTATTTTCTCATGGCTGCAATTGTATCAGCCACAACAAACCTTTCACCATTCTCAGCTTTTAGTATGGTAGCTCCTTTGGTCTTTGTGGTTGGGTTGAGTATGGCGAAGGAGGCGTTGGAAGACTCGCGGAGGTTTGTACAGGATATGAAGGTCAATCATAGGAAAGTTGGTGTACATAAGGAAGGTGGTGTGTTTGGTCCTAAGCCTTGGATGAAGATTCAGGTTGGAGACATAGTGAAAGTGGAGAAGGATCATTTTTTCCCGGCTGATTTACTTCTTTTATCATCCAGTTATGAAGATGGAATCTGTTATGTGGAAACTATGAACTTAGATGGAGAGACAAACTTGAAAGTAAAAAGAGCATTGGAGGTTACTCTACCTTTAGAGGATGATGAGGCTTTCAAGCATTTCAGTGCAACCATAAAATGTGAAGATCCTAATCCTAGCCTTTACACTTTTGTGGGAAATCTTGAATATGATCGTCAGGTTTATCCTCTCGATCCTAGTCAGATTCTCCTCAGGGATTCAAAGCTTAGGAATACAGCTTATGTCTATGGAGTTGCTGTATTTACCGGTCATGATAGCAAGGTTATGCAGAATTCGACAAATTCTCCTTCTAAAAGGAGTAGGATTGAACTACAGATGGACAAGATTATCTACCTACTTTTCTTTGTCCTTCTCGCGATCTCATTTGCCAGTTCAATTGGCTTTGCCGTTGATGCAAAATTCGAATTGCCAAACTGGTGGTATTTGCAACCTATGAACAAAGTGAATAATGTGGTTGATCCAAAGAAGCCTGAGGTGTCAGGCATTTTGCATCTGATCACTGCACTTATATTATACGGGTATCTGATTCCGATATCCCTCTATGTTTCCATTGAAGTTGTCAAGGTTCTACAGGCATTGTTCATAAACCAGGATATACTTATGTACGATGATGAGTCTGGAACTCCTGCTCAAGCACGGACATCAAACTTAAATGAGGAGTTGGGGCAGATTGATACCATCCTCTCAGACAAAACTGGTACTTTGACATGCAACCAAATGGATTTCTTAAAATGCTCAATTGCTGGTACTGCATATGGAATGCGTGCCAGTGATGTAGAACTTGCAGCTGCAAAGCAGATGGCTGAGGACATTGGTGGGCATTATATTGGATCGCCGAGACCTGAAAATGAGAATGACTTTGGTGAATCAGAAATTGAATTAGAGTCTGTCGTCACTTCTAAAGATGATTTTAAACCTGCAATTAAGGGTTTCAGCTTTGAGGATGATCGCCTTACGGATGGACATTGGATGAATGAGCCAAATGTAAATGACATCTTGTTATTTTTTAGGATACTTTCAGTTTGTCATTCTGCTATTCCTGAGCTAAACGAGGAGACTGGAAACTTTAACTATGAAGCAGAATCACCTGATGAAGCAGCATTTCTTGTTGCGGCTAGGGAATTTGGCTTTGAGTTTTGTAGAAGAACTCAATCAAGCATTTTTGTACGGGAGAGATATCCTTCTTTTCAAGAGCCAATTGAACGGTGAAACAGTCTTGAGTACTCATAACTTGCTCTCAACAATTGAATACTGCTTGTAGTATGATACTATTTTCTAACTTTACATAGTGTTACTGTTAATTTAGGGAATTCAAAGTTCTCAATCTGTTGGAGTTCACCAGCAAGCGGAAGAGAATGTCTGTTATAGTTCGGGACGAGAGTGGCCAGATTCTTCTCTTCTGTAAAGGAGCAGACAGGTTTTTCCTCCTATGTCCTTTTTGTTATTATGAACTTCGCATCTGCTCCTTCATCCCTTTAAAGTAGGTGCTCTAAGTGACTATTTTGCTATGAAATAGCTGTTACATTGTCTGTAAATTACAATATGTTTATTCCCTCTGTTTTGATTTGTTTGTCTGATTTTTGACTTTTCACGGAGTTTGAGAAAGTAAAGAAGACTTTTGAATTTTGTGATCTTAAAACTAAATACATGTAAAATGTACCAAAATATCCTTTAATCTTGTGCATGCCACGTGGAAAGTTGAAATCAAAGAGTTGCCCAAAAGGAAAGAGACATTCTTTTTGAAACGGACTAAATAGGAAATTAAGACAAACAAATCGAAATGGAGGGAGTAAAAGTTATGAGAATCTCTCTTCTTGGCTATTTCTTAAAGCTTATGCAAATGGTCTATGAAATTTTTTTAATATCTAACTTCAACGTTTTTTTGGATTATGCAGCATCATCTATGAGAGATTATCAAAGAATGGAAGGAAGTTTGAGGAAGCTATGACAAAACATTTAAATGAATATGGTGAAGCAGGATTGCGTACACTTGTGCTTGCCTACAAAAAACTTGACGAGGCAGAGTATTCAGCCTGGAATGAGGAGTTTTCTAAAGCAAAATCTACCATTGGCGGTGACAGAGATACCATGCTTGAAAAGGTATCTGATGCGATGGAACGGGACTTGATCCTTGTTGGTGCAACTGCTGTGGAGGATAAACTACAGAAGGGAGTATGTAACTTATGCTGTTACAAAATTCAAAATATAATTTCTTGCACATAATGTCTGTTGTTTCTGACTAATTCAGTCTTTTTCCTTTGACCAGGTTCCTCAGTGCATAGATAAACTAGCGCAAGCTGGTCTCAAAATCTGGGTACTGACAGGTGATAAGATGGAAACAGCCATCAACATTGGGTCTGTCTCCTAAAAAGAGAAATGCCTTCCACCATTCATACTTATATAGTCATTTGGTTTTTAACTGCTAAAGTATAATTCGTGTTTCCTTACAGCTATGCATGTAGTTTGCTTCGACAAGGAATGAAACAGATATGCATAACGACGATGAATGCAGACTCAGTGGCCCAAGATTCTAAACTGGTAGGTAATTCTAAAACAAGCATACTAATATATTCCTTGGGAAATTTATTGTAGTTGATGGTGTCTCCATTGCTTTATTTTTTTACTGGTTAGGCTATGAGGGAGAACATTTTGAAGCAAATCATGAATGCTTCTCAAATGATCAAACATGAAAAGGATCCTCATGCTGCATTTGCCTTGATTATTGATGGGAAAACTTTAGCTTACGCGTTGGAGAATGATATGAAGCATCAATTTTTGGGTTTAGCGGTTAATTGTGCTTCTGTTATCTGCTGTCGTGTATCTCCTAAGCAGAAGGCCTTGGTAAGATATGCCGGATTGACTTTTGCAGTTCTTCTTGGTTATTCAGCCATTTAATTGGTCATAGTAACATTTATTTGCAATCGGTTTGGATCAGGTTACTAGGTTAGTAAAAGAGGGAACTGGAAAGATCACCTTAGGAATTGGTGATGGTGCAAATGATGTTGGGATGATTCAAGAAGCGGACATCGGAGTTGGTATCAGTGGTGCAGAAGGAATGCAGGTTGGTGGTGCATTTAAGTAGCATTTGGGCCTTAATAATATAAACAGAATGACAGAAGTAAAAATACATATCATAAAACATCAGCTAGGAAATGAAGCACACTAAATTCCTGCTTGGAAAACAGGTCTTGTTTCAGTTCCTCTTTGATACTGTAATTGAGCTTTATATAATAGTCAGCTTCGTTGCAGGCTGTGATGGCGAGTGACTTTTCTATTGCTCAGTTCCGGTACCTGGAGAGACTTCTTGTTGTACATGGGCATTGGTGCTACAAACGAATAGCTCAGATGGTAATGATTATACATCTGTTTCATTTTATAGATAGATGATGAAATATATGTGGCTGGTAACATCAAATGCACTAAAGCAGATTCAAATATAATTATTTTTGTGATTCTAGCTGGATCCTGCACATATATTTTTCTGATTTGCGCCGTAATCTTGTGCATTTTCAGATATGCTATTTCTTCTACAAAAACATCTGCTTTGGCCTCACACTCTTTTACTTTGAGGCTTTTGCTGGCTTTTCGGGGCAGTCTGTCTATGATGATTCATATATGATGCTGTTCAACGTCATTCTTACGTCATTGCCTGTAATTGCACTTGGAGTATTCGAGCAGGATGTGCCTTCTGATGTTTGTTTAAAGGTGAATATCTTCTCCTCTTAGTTCTAAAAAAATGACTTTTTACACAGACATCTCCTATCCTCGTTCCCTCCGAAAAGAGTTCATGTCTGCTAAATTGTTCTGCAGTTTCCAGCTCTGTACCAACAAGGTCCCAAAAACTTGTTCTTCGACTGGCATAGAATACTCGGGTGGCTTGGCAATGGTATCTACACGTCCCTCATCATTTTCTTCCTCAACATTATCCTCTTTTACGATCAAGCCTTCCGTTCTGATGGTCAGACAGCTGACTTGACTGCTCTGGGCACTACAATGTTTACGTGTGTCATATGGGCTGTTAACTGCCAGATTGCACTTACAATGAGCCATTTCACATGGATACAACATATTCTTATTTGGGGAAGCATTGCTACTTGGTATATAGTCCTCTTGATCTACGGAAGGATAGCACCAATCTATTCTAAGTACGCGTTCAGAATACTGGAGGAGGCTCTAGCTCCTGCTCCAATCTACTGGTGCACTACTTTTTTAGTAACTTTGATGTGCACTCTGCCATACTTAGCTCACATTGCATTTCAAAGATCATTTAATCCGTTGGATCATCACATCATTCAAGAAATCAAATATTATAGGAAAGACGTTGAAGATCGTCATATGTGGAAGAGAGAAGGATCTAAAGCAAGACAGAAGACTAAGATTGGGTTCACAGCCAGAGTAGACGCGAAAATTCGACAGTTGAAAGGGAGACTGCAGAAAAAGAAAGTGTAACTTGTGTAAAGGTTGATTTTCTTTTTTACTAACTTCTTTTTTTCCCCTTTCAAGTACTAACAGAAATTAGGGGGTTAGTAGGACACTTACAGTTTTTCTTCTTTAACTCATTTGTAAAATTCTTTTTTTGTGTCCCAGTATATAGTGAGCAATCAAATGAGGTACAATTCATTGGTTCCCTAGTATACTGTGGCATGATGATGTATTGTACAATATTTACTAATATTTAGGGAAGGAAACTAATACATACATAATTTCTCTTGTGAGTTTGCTTTTTGTGTAGGACACTAACCAAATACTATTGAATGTTTCACATATAATTTCTCTTGTAGTTTTTTTCTCTTTTAGTTTGGTTATTATCTACTATGTTTTTTTTACACTTCTATTATTGTTTTAGCTTATTATGACTATTGTTGTTTAAGATGATTTGATAGGGGTATGACTATGATATTGTGTCAGGACTATCTCCCTTTTTATATTTCTATCTCTATATTGTTTTGGTTTATAGCTGAGGGTCTATTAGAAACAACCTATCTAGCTCTAAGGTAGTGGTAAGATTTGTGTACAGTTTTACAAACCTCACTTTTGTGATTATTTGAATATGTTGTTATTGTTATTTTCCCTAAGAAAAAAAATTCAATTTTGTTTTAAAAATCACACATGAGAAGGCTAAAAAAAACATATTTTGGCAATCATTTTTACAGCAGCACTCATATTTTGTGTTTCCTGTGTGAATGCCTGCAAGTCAAAGGAATACACTCATAATGGAATTAGATGAAGCTAAAGAGAACTTATGTAACTTTACTAACTGATATACCAATTAAATACAAAATTGATACATTTCATATACAAATAATATATAAAGTGATGTTACAGATAGGATAAATATGAATTTTTTTTTTCAGAAATAGCAAATATAATAGGCATAATTGCGCTCTATAACTATAGTTTTGATAATTGCGCTCCATAACTATAGTTCCGTTTGCTATGGAGGTTGAATTGTATATTTCTGTCTGTTTGTATATTTTGCTTGCGAATATACAAACAGGGTAAGTATATACAAATTTTGGATTTATACATTTAGGAGTTTTTTAGAACTCCGTTTGTATATTTCACTTGCCAATATACAAAATGGTAATTTATAATGAACTTTTCATAAATCGTATACAAATAGTTAGGGTAAGCATATACAAAATCTGGATATATACAATCAGGAACCGAATTATACAAATTATGTGAATTATACAAATCAGGCTAATACAAAATTGAGCAACACTATAGTTGCGAATAAAAATTTCCCTAAACAGTAACTATAGCATTTAATATGATTTAATTATTTGTTATTCTGCACATTTTTCCCATAAATATATAATTTTACTGACTGATACACAAATCAAATACAAGTCTAATATATATACTATATAAAATGAAGACAAAGACAAAACACCTATATATAAAATGTACTAATTGATTCACAAATCTAATACAGTTTGAATACAGTACTAAGATAAATGAATCTAAATAATAAAATACATATTTAATCTAAATATTTAAATATAATATAATATTTCATTTGAATAGCTCGAGATATGTCTCTCCGCGGATTTGTTCGTCGAAAAAAGAGTTTTACTTTAGTCTCTGTGACTCCCCTGTTCTTATGGATGGAGACAGATTGGTATGTATTCCATTTCTAATGTGTGAATATATTAGAATGGGAAATAACTTTTTATGATTATAAGAATGAAATTTTAGCTAATTTTCTAATGTGCTATGTATCTGAGATTATTATTTTATTTTTGAAAACAGAGCTTTTCACTTGATAAGAAAACAGGCAAAAAGTGTTTTATGATATCAGCAAGAGAACTTGCTATTTCATGATGGGGAGTTGATACACCATGGTATTGGGAATGGACTCCAGGTTCTTCTATTTTACCAGATAAGTGCAAGCAAAGCAATGGGGCTAGAGCTTACCTTATATATAGCTTTTACTCATTAAATACAGATCTTGAGACAATACATTTTATTTTGTAGATTTCCAGAAGTGGCTCTGTATGTTGGCTAGACATAGGAGGCACGATTGGAACACAAATGTTGTCAAAAAGAACCAAATATGTTGTTTATTTAGTGTTCAAATTGGCAGAGGAACATCATGGACTAGAAATTGCTTATGCATATGTTAGGTTTGTGAATGGTGTGAGCGACAAAGAAGCAGAGGAACGAGTTTAGTCGGAGAAAATGTTAGGAGACCTTACGTGAAATGTCCACAAGAAAGAGTCGATGGATGGATGGAAATAGAACTGGGAAATTTTATCAATGACATAGGAGATGATGAAGATGTTCAACCGCGATTGATGGAGATTAAGCATCTTCATCGAAAAGGTGGTCTTATTGTTCAAGGAATTGAATTTAGACCACAATGAACAATCCTATAATATGTAACTTATGTTATCTTCTTGATTTAAACTAGGGGAGGGGTGTGCATTCGGTTTTATACTATTCGATTTTTGATTTTGAAAAAGTGTAACCCAATCCAAACCAAAATAAATTTGATTTGGTTTGGATTTTTTTGGTTCGGTTATGTCAATAATTAGAAACATAACAAAGTTATATTTGCAATTTGAAAAAAATAATATATATTATATTGAATTTCTTAAATATAATTTTTAATATAAATCACAAGTAAAAGTATATCAATTATAGATGTCCAAACATAAAAAATAAATTAAACCATAATGAAAATAACTAAAAAGGGACAAAAGTGGTTAACCCCAACTTAATTCTAAACATATATATATATAATTCGGTTTTTTTTTATTTTTCGATTTTCATTTTTCTAAATCCGAAACCAAACCAAATAACCAAACAAAGTACATTATAAATCTAAAACCAAACCAAAAATCCAAAAAACCAATCCAAATTAGAATTCGGTTTGATTTTTCGGTTTAATCCAAATAGTGCACACCCCTAATTTAAACTGTGATATTTTTATGGCTACTTTCTAACTTTACTTCAAGATTGTAGAAATGTTTCAGTGAATGAAGATGTTAAAAAGAACTAATGGTGAAATCAATGTTGATTGAGCGAATAGAGAGGTAGAAAATAAATTGTTTTCATTGCACAAATCTTATCTGATTAAGGCCAACTATTTCAGACAAGTCTATTATTAGTGAACAGATAATCAACAACTACAACATACCCCGTGAAATTCCACAAATAGAGTCTGGGGAAAGGTAGAATATATTTAAACCTTACCATATTGTATCGTTTGAGATTAAGCATTATTTAGTCTATAAGTAGGAATAGCCATTAAAGGATTTTCTCTGCTTGTTGCTAACCCAAAGTTCTCCTCAACATCCAAATCACAAGGCTGCATACCTTTTGGAAGCTCCCAATCAAAGCAATGCACCAGTTGTGCTACTATAAGTTGGACAATGATTATCCCCAACTGCATTCCAGGGCAACTTCTTCTGCCTGAGCCAAATGGTAAAAGTTGGAAGTCACGTCCACGAATGTCTATACTGCTCCCAACAAACCTCTCAGGCAAAAACTTTTCAGCCCCAGGCCAAATATTTGGATCCCTTTGGATAGCATAAAAGTTAATCAAGATCCGGGATCCTTTTTGTATGTGGAAGTTATTGACTATACAATCTTCCATGGCCTCGTGAGGTATTAGTGGTGCTACGGCATGCAGCCTCAGGCCCTCCTTTACAACCATGTCTAAGTAGTTCAACTTCTCCAAGTCTGATTCTTTTACCATTCTTTCAAGGCCTACCACTTCTTCTAACTCTTTTTGGAGTTTCTTCATCACATGATGGTGCCGAATAAGTTCTGTTAGTATCCATTCTATAGCTGTTGCTGAAGTGCCCATTGCTGCAATTAACATATCCTGTTATACAAAGGGAAATTAGTACAAACAAACCTAATAGTAGAAGTATATAAATGGAGGATGAAATAACGTACGAAGAGGATAGCTTTTATATGTCTACGGTCAAACTGAAATTCTGCATCTCCTGATTGCATAATGTCCAACATGGTGTCAACAAAGTCTTTGGATTGCTTCTGGTCACGAGACTGGACATGTTCGTCGATAATCTTCTCAAGAAACTCATCAAACACCTTTGAAAGATCCTTGAGCCGGCGAGTGAGTCCCTGCAGATCAATTACACCAAGGAAGGGGAAAAAATCTCCAAGATTTGGCGTTGCTGCTAAATGCTCAACATCATTAACAACAGCTTTGAATCCCCTCTTGTCCAAATCTTCATCCATATACTTCTTTCCAAACACCATCAAGCAAGTCAAGTCAGCACTCAAAGACGAAATCTTTGCACTAAGATCAACAACAACGCGATGATCACAAGCTTCATTTTTAAGTGATTTGATCATAAGCTCAACTTGTTGCCTTCTCATGGATTGAAATGAATTGATCTTTTGGTTACTCAAAAGGTGCTGAGTGCACAATTTGCGCATGTTGCGCCAATATGGTCCATACTTTGCGGTTATCAGATTCTTCTGTCCATATGCCAAATACTGGGCTGCCTCGTTATAAGGCCTACTAGCAAAGATATGATCATATGTCTTGAGGAACTTCTCCGCTGTGTCTGCAGACGAGACAACGATTGTAGGTACTAGTCCCAGTCTAACATACATAAGGGGACCATGTGTTTTTGCTAGTTTTAGGAAATCTTGGTGTGGATTTTTTCCTAACAAGTGAAGATGTCCTATAATGGGAAGTCCTTTTGGACCTGGAGGATATCTTTTCCTATTCTGGATGTTGTTTAGCAACTCATAAAAGGCATACACAATAAAAATAACAACTAGTGTTGCCCATATCAAAGCCATGCCTAATACTTACTGTTACTTACTCTTTTAGCTTCTAAAATATCTCTACTTGAAAGGGTCTAGAGATCTCAATCATATAATGGCTGGCACCATTGAAAAATCAATGCACATTTTGGTCATTGAAAATCCAATGCACAATTTGGTCATTGAAAAACCAATGCACAATTTGGTCATTGAAAAATCAATGCACATTTTGGTCATTGAAAAATCAATGCACAACTTGGTTGTGTTTGGTAATCAGTACTGAGTAAAAGGACATAGGCCTCAGGCCCAAAATTCGAGGGGTCCCATTTTTTAATCAGGCAAAGTTTTGTGTTTGGTATCAGACTGAGTAAAAGGGCATAGGCCTCAGGCCCAAAATTCGAGGGGTCCCATTTTTTAATAGGAAAAGACTCAAATATGCCATAACCTTTGAGAAAAAACTCATTTATGTCATCCCTTAACAAGTTTGGCTCATCTATGCCTATTTCGTTTGAGAAAAAACTCATCCATGCCATTATTTGTTAACTGAAAACAGTTTCGGATTTGCAAAACCATTTTTTACATGTGGTTAGTTATGATTCGGTCACACTATTAATTGAATCATTTTTTAAAGGGAAAAGGCTCAATACGCCATTGAACTTTGAGAAAAGTGTCATTTGTTAAAAAATTTTGCTCATCTATGCCATTTTAGTAAACAAATAATGGCATGGATGATTTTTTTCCAAACAAAATAACATAGATGAACAAAACTTGTAATAGATGACACAGACGAGCATTTTCTCAAAGTTTGATGGTATATTTGAGCCTTTTGCCTTTTAACAATAATAGATTATAAATTTTTATAAAATAAATAACATTGAGTACTATTTGTAAAAAAATGTAAACAATATTTATAAAATGAAAGAATTATTAAAAGCAATTTGATATATTTAAAGTACTGTTTATGTCTCGAAAGAATATTTATTAATTATATTATGATTAAAAGAAAGATATTAGAATAAATCAATTATATACAAGTTATTAATAATTTTTTAAAGTTTAAAACCTTCATTTGATTTTGGCTTTTAAGTTTGAGCTGCACTAACGTTATTTGAAGGGATAAGGATCTAAAAAATACCTCAACTTTGGTCGGATTTGTTGTTGCGATACTAAACTTTCATGAGGATCTATTATCTCCCTAGACTATTTAATACCGTATTTTAAACATATATATTTGCCCACGTGGACATAAAAAATAATGCAAAAATATAAATAGTAATGTGTCCACGTGGGCACATATATACCTTTAAAATA
>JAJOOE010001257.1:0-27573 GCA_036250405.1 Solanum raphanifolium | reverse complement strand
TGAGCAAATTTGGCAATCCAAGTAATTTTAATTAGGCCAATCCACGCGTGCCACATAAGAAGCACATGGATTGTGTTTCTTCAAATTTGATCTCAACCATCCGATTTAATCTAAGGGCCCAATTTAATTCAGCATTTTTCTATATTTATATATATATATATATATATATATACAATAGTTATTTAACTCTTGATTAATTTTTGACCGTTCGATCAAACGATCAGACGGCCCAAAATAACCAAAGACCTTCTTCTCCTAAATAGACTCTACCACCGCCCCTATACTCTGTGTTTTTACCAGAAATAACGTTCTTCTTCCCAGACGAAACGTCTTCTCCATCAGCCTCCCATACCTCTTCCTCTTCCCCAAAAACCAACGCCCCAAGCTCCTCTCCCATGGCCCAATGGCCTCCCCCCACGTGATCTCCCACCCCCTTTGTCAGAAGAACGGCTCTGGCCGCTGAAAAAACATATCAGTCATTCAACCCTTTCATATCGGCCTGACAAGGCGATTCTTGGGGGATTTTTCTCCCCTTTCATCATTAGTCCTCCCGTTTTGGCTTTTCAAGAATTGAGGCCAATAGAGGTTGCGATTTTGGCTATGAAAAGGAGCCATTTGGTTCCTTCTAAAGACAGAGAAAAAAAAGGAGAGATCGAAAAATCAGTGAGAAAATCCAAGAATCGATAAAAAAAAGGGACCCAACAACAATCCAGCGAGCCTGTTCTAGTGTTGAATTTGAGTTGAAGTTCGAGTTCGAAGTCGAAATCTCTTGACGTCAAAGCCCTTGTTTGCTGCTCCACATAAGGTCAGTAATCACCCTCGTCTTACATTTTGTTTTCGGTTTCTATAAATAAGAATATAGTTTTGTGTCGCTATCTCGATTTTGGCCATCTAATTTCGTTCAGTTATAAAAATGGTTAGTAAAGATTAGTGTCAATGAAAGGGACTTTTGATTTGCCAATCTGATTATGTGCGTGTTTTATTTCTCTAAACGTAAATGATGCCTCTTAGATGTATTTTGTACACATCGACTAATTTCAGGCAGTAAATTGAAGTAGAATCGTTGTTTTTGTCATCTATATAACTGCAATCGGTTCACTATTCTTGTTTGAAATTTTTACATGTACATATAACTAAGGGTGTAATGTTATGAGATTAAAGGTTGAGTTGAGGAGTTTGCTCTTTGTTTGAACTTAGCTACCACGATTACGATTTGGTTAATAAATCAGTCCTATGTGAATAAAAAAAATGATGTTGTTTTGCCTAAGGAATGCTGTTAATGTAAAAAGAAAAAAAGAAAACGTATTAATAGACCTAGTGGTTTGCTGATTAATGTACTGATTTGGTATACTTGTGTTATAAGTTCAACCTATCCTTGTACATTTGTAGTCTTCATTATTTAACGGAGAGTAAATAGCAAAAATCCCTGTTTGTTTTCTGCCTAATGTAGAATGATATTTTCTTGCTTAATATAGACCTACGAGTTGTTCGGACGTGACTTACCTGTTAGAATCCCTTTATCAATAAGAATATTCAAGCCTATCCCACTATGATCCTCGCTGAAATTTTGTGCGCTTTCAAGGCGATGTAGGATAATATATGGGATGGATGATTGTTTATTTAAGTTTATTACTCGCTGTTAGAAATTGTTCTTTTCCTTAAACCAATAAGAGAAGATCTTTAAAAAACTGAATTTGTGAACCTCTAAGGAAAAGTCGCTGATGTATGTAAAACTTAAATCAATTGACATGTGAAAATGCATCAACGGATTTGTTTAAATACTCTTGTTTCTTTGATTCTATATTTTTTTTATAACTAGAGGTTGAAGGTTTGAATCAGTAAGTTCTTCTGAAGGTTTCTGCCATTCCCTGAACTTGAATGCAGCCCTTCGTTTCGGTTGACTCTAAATGCCGCATTTTGGGTTACACTTTAAAATGTAAATATCATGTTTAAGTCTTCACATTTTTAGTGCCTGTAGAGTGGATGCTATCTCTCTTGTGTCTAAATTCTAGAATCTCGTCGAAGTTATGCACATTTTTTGTTTGCCATATAGCATGTTACTTTTTGTTATCGTTTTGCTTTGAATCTATCGGATTGTTCTTAATATGAATTAATTCCTAAATAACTAGGTCGGTTGCTCGATTCTCTGCCCCTGTTTGTTTTGGGACTTCTGGTTCTAATGTTAAGAATAAAGAAAAGAATTTTATTTGTTACTCAACACATGTGGAATAGCTCATTAGCAGTAGCTTTTCTCTGCCTATTTGGTGTATTTTTCAGTTAGTATTGGTTTTGTTTGGTTGTCCAGCAAGACTCTTCACGGCAATTTTATTAGACATTAATGATGAGCATGTCTAAGTTATGCAAGTTACAGACTATTTAAGTAGCCGAATATAGTCTAAAACATGAAGAAAATTTATAAATGTGATTGCCTCCTTCTCTGTTTTGGGCTAAAGTGCACCATTTACTTTGCTGAAATTTTACAGATTTGAAATTGTATATAGCTGCTGCTTTACCTTGTGAATTAGATAGACTAAGTCTACTTTAGAACTACTTAATAGCCGATAGAAGCATTTATAGAAGCCATTCTTTACTCCTTATAAACTAGGTATAAATATTAGTTGTGTTCTCTTTAGAAACTATGTGTTATGTTGTTTGTTTCCTTTGCTAGACTCAAAAAGAATAAACATATGTATTCCTATACTTCAATAGACAATTGCAGACATACACGAGCTAACTTCATAGTGTGGAAAGCACCTCCCTAAACTATATACTCCATATCTATCTCACATGAGTTTTAGAAAGATTTGACTTGTAAAAATCATGTCTATTAATGTATTTGTTGGTGTAAGTCGATTCAAGTTTGTGTTAACAGAGGACTATGTGAAATTCATTTTGATTTCCGTTTTTCACAAGTTTGAAGCACATTTGCTAATTTTTCTTTTTCTTATTTTCTTTGTACATGTACACTTGGGAGCGCATTTTGGAGTTAGTATATGACTCCATCTCTGCCCAAACCAGAGAAAGCGACTAACTGCTGCATAAGCTCGTGCCTAGCATCCCATTTTCGCGTCAATAGCGTCCAGCACTTCCTCCTTATTTCAAAGCTTCGCATTTCTTTTATATATGCATACATTTATATTGACTAACATTTTACACGGTGTTTTGCGCTTATATTTATATTTGCTTTCTTTATGTTCGACTTTGTAAACCAACCAAGAATGGTAGTAAAGACGTAGTTATTAACCCTCTTGCCCTTTATAGATATTGTGTTTAGTATAGTCACTTGGCTTAAATCATTGCTTTCCAATTAAGTTTGTTTGTTACTCAACATTTTTAGTTGTGAGAGCATGAATTTCTTTTTTTAAGAAGTTTAACTTGGAAATAATGTTTTCGAATGTCACGAATCTATTTTCAGATTTTTCTCTTTTAAGCAAGTGTTTAAAGTGTAACTTTGGGTACACTAAAGTGCAGATATCGGTGATTCAAAGTGCAAATTTTAAAGTTGAAAGAAGTGCAGATTTTGAGGTTAAAGATATCACTTTTCTTGAGAGCTTAAGATCGAGTGGTATATCGAGCCATAAAAATGCGGCATTTTGAGCTCAAAAAGTGCAGCGTTTTGAGCTCAAAAGGGTACAGAATTTGAGTTCAAAATGTGCATGATTTGAGTGTAAAAGTGCAGGTTTTTTAGGCCCAAAACACAACCCTTTTGCAGGCTGTTAAGTGTAATTTTTAGCTTGAAAATTGTAGTTTTAATAAGAGATAAAATCTGGAGTTTTAACAACTTTTTCCAACAGATTTTCTAAGTGTAAAATGTGCAAATTTCTTTAGTTTAAAATCCATTTCTTTTAGGTCCTAAGGGTGCAGATTTTAGGTGCAAAAATGTGTATTTTTTTTTGGAACAAAAAATGCTTTGTTGTGAGAGTTATATGATGCAGATTTTGAAGTTCAAAAAATCCAGATTTTTAGCTTTAAAATTGCAGTTATTTTTTTTTTTTTTTTTTTGTAAAAATGCAGCTTTAACATTCTCTACAAAGCAGATTTTTTAGTGTAAAAATGCAGTCTTTTCCTTAGTTTTCAAACACCATTTTGTGGGATCTAAAAGTATAAATTTTTGGAACTAACCACTACGTTTTGAGAGTTTAAAAGTTTTAGTAGTTCAAGTCTAAAGTGCTTGAAAGTACTACTTTCGAAAGGAAGAAGAAACTTGATTTTAGAAGGCCAAAATGGATGTTATAAGGCTCGCTAGAATTGTTGCCTTTTTAGTCTTGAAAACACATGGCTTAAGTTAGTCGTTCCGAGAAGGACCAAAATATTCATTAGCTTTATCTATAAACTCTCACTTAGGATAAACTCTCACTTAGGACTTTATGTTAAGGAAAAACTTATCCTTTAAAACTCTCAAATGGTTTTGAAACTAGCGTAAGGCTAAAGTTGTTACCGTTTTAGAAATATTCTTTTTTTAATAAGTAAATAAATAAGGAAGTAGGTCTATATATTTTATTAACAAAAATAAATGTAACTATAGAATAAGTCCCAATAGTAAGGCCCATTTTATATTCTTGACATCACCCCTTTATGAAAGTATATTTGCTATTGTAACTTTTCTTTTTTTTTAAATCAAATATTAAAACATTTTTAACATGTTATTTCAAGATTTTAGATATGCCAACAGATTCAAAATACAAGGTGCATACATATATATGTCATGTGCAAAAAGGTACAAATCCTATATATGTATTATTATTATTTTAACTTATTATTTTGTTACATTTCATATTATTATTTTTTCTCATACCTACTATCACTTTTACAAATGTTACTTCTTTTATTTTTATATAATTTATAAATCCATACAATTTAACATACACATTATTTTACTACATGTTTGCAACTCGACTACTATATCATTTTATTTTATTTTCTTTCACATATTAATTCTATATATAAATTAAACAACAAATGTTTATATCCTTTGAACTCAACATTTATTTTGGATACATTTATATAAAACACATCTATATTTTTCAACATATAAAATTATCATACATTTTAGTACATTTATTTATTTATTTATTTACCGTATGACAAACATACTACTATTAATTTTATTTAATAGACATGTATATGTCGTACCTTGTATTTTACTCTTTTCTTAAACTAACAAAATTTACTTACCATTGATTTTAAAGCAAATAAATAAACAAGTTTTTCTAACTATATTTTCCTAAATTGAGTTTAAGGACTATCTTCGGATAGTCTCTGAGGGATGTTTAATACCTTCCCCTCGAGTAATCAAAACCCTTACTCAGAATCTCATTGCTTTCGCAAATCAAAACAGAGTTTACATTTACATATTAAAAAATGGTTTTCCTAATATTTTCCTTAAAATTTAGGTGGCGACTCTAAAACAAATTTTTTTCCAAAATCAGAGTGTCAGCCATATTATGTTGTGAACTGTTTCGGTTGGTTCGAAATGGGGTGCGACAGAGCCTATATGCAATATATACTCATAGCATACATTCGAGGAACTCTCAACTCCATGCTATGGCATGTTCATCAATTCATCTCATGAAGTCTATAGGAAACTTATACTCAATGTACTACAATATGAGGAAAATCATATAAATTGAGTCTTGTTGTGTGCATTCATGATCGAGTCTTGTGTAGCACTGTTCAAAACACCATTTTTGAACGGCTGAAATTGAGTTTGCTTGAGGGCAAGCAAAAGTTTAAGTTGGGGGTGTTGATGAGTACACGATTTGGATTCATTTAGGGCTATATTTTGATGAAATTAGTGTCCTCAAATGCATGTTTTATCTCGATATCTAAGGAAAACCTTTAAGTTTCAGGTATTTGAAGTTTGAGGGAAAGCATGGACACGATCGAGCAAAAAGGAGCAAAAGAAGCTAACAGAACGAAGAAATGAAGATCTGCAAACCGCCAAACCCATTTGGCGAATCGCCAGTAGATCACATATGCGCCTTTTGTTCCAGTGTGATGAGTCCTGAAGGAAATGAGCAAATTGGCAGTTAAAATGAGCAATCAGCGTATCGCCGAGCGACTCCACGAAGCAGTGCTACATCGCCCAATGATCCAGGACACAAAGATGTTGAAGGCAACTGATGAAAGGCGACGAAGTCGACCAAAGGGAGGATCGCCGAGTGCATCGACGATCCCGACTAACGTCACCGAAAGATCCTTCGGAGGACATTTTCTAAAAACTATAAATACTAGTTCAGTTTTTATTCTTAGGAGCAAATTTTACCTTATTTTATCTAGTTTTTAGATTATTAAGTGGGAGACAGAGTTTTGGAGTTATTCTCTTTATGTTTTGGAGAGGGTTTTGAAGAACTTCAAGTTTTCAAAGGGTTTCAAATTCAAGGAATTGGATTTGGTTCTCTTGGATTCTTCACCTTTGGCTTGTTTTAAGACTTAATCTTGCATACCCATTAATGGAAACTGATATTGGTATACATCTTTATCTCTTTTACATGCGTAGCTAAAATTCCAATTCTTGGGGTGTGATTTTGTGAATATGGGTTAGATTAGTTTTTGGGTCCTGCTTGCTGATAGTTTATTCGTAGTTTAAATGTGATTTCGTTTAGTGGTTGTGGATGAACTTAATGAGGTTGTAGTTGCAAATATAATCTTATATATCTGTTTTCGGCTTGCTCGAGAGAGAGGTCGTAAAACTAAGACCACTAAATTGATGGTCAGTGTGAGTTGGTCGACATGAGGTTCAGCTCGAGAGAGTGAACCCTAGTCCCATGTCCACACACTCAGCTCGAGAGAGTGAGTGGGTTAAGGCGGAGGCTGTTCTTTATGTAGCAAGTGGATGTCCGAGAGGAACGCATTTGAAACGGGGTAAGTTGCTTGAGAGAGAGCTTATCCCGCTTAAAGTCTAGCCTAGTCACAAATACTCAATGAATTCACTATCAAAAGCATGTACCCAATGATTTAGTCTATCCCGTATTCCTATCACATCCTAAGAATCCCTTCTCCATACTTGTATTTTTCCTTATTTTCACTGTGTTAGTTGTTTCATGCTTACAAACCCCCATTTGATACTTGACGCTTGCGTCACCCTTTTTAATTTGTTATGTTTCCATTCGCCAAAGTCTTTAGCTCCGATTAGCCTTAGCACTTTTGCCCTTAACAACTAATTCTCACACCCACTCCCTTAGGACTCGACCCTAACCCTTAGTTGGGTTACTGAACTATTGTACGATCGTAGACACTTACATTGCAAGTTGTGTCTTGATTACGCAAACATCAGTGTCCAACAGGGAAATCAAGGCAATCTTGGCAAATACAATGAATGTCAACATGACAGATTGGGCATGGAAGCTAGATGATGCTCTATGGGCATATCAGACAGCTTTCAAGACACCTATTGGTATGTATCCATATCAATTGGTGTTTGTAAAGGCATGTCATTTGCCGGTTGAGCTTGAGCATAGAGCACTCTAGGCGTTGAATAAGCTAAACATCAATTGGAGCGAAACAGCAAACTTGAGGTTGGATCAGATCAATGAGATGGATGAGTTCAGTCTGAGAGCCTATGAGAGGTCGTCACTGTATAAGGAAAGGATGAAGCTATATCATGACAAGTATATTGAGAAAAGAAGCTTCACTCCTGGTGACTTGGTTTTACTCTTCAACTCCAGACTTCGTCTGTTTCCAGGCAAGTTGAGATCCAAATGGTCTGGACCTTTAAGGTCAAACAGGTGTTTCAATCTGGTTCTATTGAGCTGGAAAATGATAAAGGTGAGAGGTTCAAAGCTAATGGCTAGAGAATCAAGGCATATTTTGGTGTTCTTGAGGATGTGAAGATTGTAGAGGAATGCAAACTTGATGAAGTCTGAGTAATCAAGTAACATGCGTCGCGTCGCGACGTTAAATTGTGCGCTGCTTGTGAGGCAACCCAAGATGTGATTGTACTAGTAATTTTTTCCCTTTTTCCTTATTTTTCTTTATTTTTATGGAGTCACTATGTGTTGATGTGTGCAGGAGAGAATACGTAAAAAAAAATGCAGAAACTGGTGCAAACTGACCTTCACGGACTGTGGTGCCCTTTGATGAGTCCAAAAATTGGACTCATTTAGGGCTATATTTTAATATAAATTCTGTCCTCAAATTCTTATTTTATCTCAATATCTGATGAAAACCCTTAAGTTTCAGGTATGTGAAGTTTTTAGGAAAGCATGGACACTACATCGCAAAAAGGAATGAAAAGGCTATAAAGAACGAAGAAAGGAAGGCCTGAGGTTTGCCGAGTCCACTTGGCGAGTCGCCGAAGCGTCTCACTTCGCCTTTTGTTCCAGTGTTCTGAGCTCTGAAGGAAAGGATCAAGTCGGCCTAAAAAAGAAGCAGTCGGCACATCGCCGAGAAGTTCTGCGAAGCAGTACTATATCGCCCAATGACCCAGAGCACGACAATGCCAAATGATGGTACAAAAAGGCGATGAACTACACTAAAGGTAGAATTGCCGAGTTGATAGTGATTCCGACTAATGTCATTGAATGGTCCGCTGCAGCACAGATTTTTGAAAACTATAAATACTCGTTGAGAGTTATAGCTTAGTATCAGATTTTTAGTGTGAAAAACAATAATTATAATTTTCGTATAGAATAGTAATTTTTATTTTTTCTTTGAGTTTGAGAGGGTTTTGGAAACTTGAAGAATGAAGAGGGTTTCATCTCCAAGGATTTGGACTTGGCTCTCTTGATTTCTTCATTCTTGGCCTGTAACAAGACTTAAATCTTCATACTCATTTGAATGCAAGCTCATTTAGGTATAAATTTCTATCTCTTGATATGTGGCTCAAAAACCCCATTCTTGGGGTGTGATTTAGAGAATATGGGTTAATATTGTTGTTGGGTCTTGCTTGTTGACAGTTTAAATGTAGTTTAATGGTGATTTCGTCTAGTAGTTGTGGTTGAATCTAATGGATTTGTAGTTGCAAATACAAGTTCACTCATGTGTTTTCAGCTTGCTCGAGAGAGAAGTCGCTAAACCAAGACCAGTAGATTGATGGCCTAAGGAGTGGGTCGACATGAGGCTCAGCCGGAGAGGGTGAGCCCTAGTCCCATATCCTAACACTCAGCTCGAGAGAGTGAGTGGGTTAAGGTGTAGGCTGGTCTTCATGCGGCAAGTGGGTGTCCGAGAGGAACCCATTTGAAACGTGGTAAGTTGCTCGAGAGAGAACTTATTCCCACATAAAGCTTAGCCTAGTCCCTATTACTCTATAAATTTTCTATCGAAAGCATGTACCTAATAATTTAGATTAACATGTATTCCGGTCACATCCCAAGAATCCCCCTCTCATTGTTAGATTTTCTTGTTAATCTTGCTAAATTTAGTTTATTTGTGACAAACCCCCCCCCCCTCCCAAATCGATATTTGACACTTTTGTGTCCCCACCTTTAATTTACAATGTTTTTACTCGTTAATGTCTTTAGCTATGACTAGTTAGAACTAAATATTATTTTTCTATAAATTCTCAAAACCACTCTCTTGGGATGATCTCAACCCTTGGTTGGGTTATTATACTATTGCACTATCGTAGACACTTGAATCGGAAGTAGTGTCATTGGTGACGATAAGCATCACCCTTCACAGGCACTTTCACGGTCCGTCAACTTGCGAAAAAACCTAAGGAAGCTACTGGAAATTGTATGAAAAAGGTTCACGGAAGGGTTCACGGCCCGACAGAGCTTATACGGACCGTCAAGCCTCTCGTGAACCTCAGGTACGAATTTCAGTTCCAAGTCAACATCAAGGAAAGTTTCACGGATCGTGATGCCCTTCAAAGGAAACTTCACGATCCGTCGTCTGCCTCAAGTAAGTTTCTTTGCCAAGTCATTGTCATAGACTGGTTCACGGACTGTAATGCCCTTCACGGGCAATTTCACGGCCCGTAATCCACTACCCAGTAACACCAGTTACCCAACCCGACCCGCGCGTAACCCAACTCAAAATTAAAACGTATTTATTTGATTCCAAATGCCAAAGGGTCAGTTTTTCCTCCGCTTTTCTCTCCTATATTAATGGTCCTTTAAAGATTAAAATCAATTCCATCATCAATCGATTCCATGTTCATCGCAAAATCTACGCCCTAATTCCAAATTCCTCAAGAATCGCAATTCTAGGTTGTTGCTCTCTCATTTTTGGGCGACAAGTGTTTGTTTCTACAGTGCAAGTAAGTTCATTTTTTTAAGTTGCCATAACTGAAATTCCTTGATAGAAATTAGTCCTAACTACTTTGATTGAGGCGATTTGAGATGGTGTAGGTGTTGGCCTGACATATTTGTTATTGAACGGTTGTGGGTTAAGTGAATTGGGTGTTTTTGACTTGATGTTTGTCTGTGGGTATGATAATAGAAAGTTGAATTTGTGATTGTTCTAGTTGGTGATGATTCAAAGTGTTTAGTAAACTGGGTGATGTGTAAATGTGTGTTAATTTTGAATCTATGCTAGAAATGGTTGTTAGGGCTCTAAGAATCGTATTTTATTGTATGAGGGAAGAAGCCAATAGAACACTGGCCAAGTGTAAGACCACGATAGGTCTTACAGACCGTGGAAGCCACCACGGGCCATAAAACTGATTGTGGACCACACTTGAAGTCAACTCATCCCTCAGACTCATTTCATGGGCAGTATCACGAACCGTGGTGAACTCCACGGGCCGTGAAGCCTTCCGTGAACAACACTTGGTAAAATGTTTTGTGGCTCCTTTTTTTTGCACACTTTCTGTCTCAACTCCACGAGGGAGTTCACAGTCTGTGGTACTTACCACGGCCCGTATAAGCTCCCATAGAGCTTACTTGGTGTATCATTTTTAATTTTTTCTGTACTTAATTTTTGTTTGTCTTTTGTTTATGTGGTCCTTCTCGATGATAGATTGGGTGACGGCATTCTTAAGGCAAGGGGTCGCGATGAATTTACACAGGGGAAGTCTGAGTACTCAATAGTGCATCATTTGACTGTGTTGTGTACTAAAAAGTTTTGTTTTTTCTCAAGTACAATAGGTCCTAGAAGAAAGAATGGAACAAAACCTCCCCTCCCCCCCCACTGCTTCTCAATCAGAAGGTCATGACTACTCCAAAGCTAGTGGTTCTGAGGTGCAAATAAATGTTACACCTGAAAATCACTCGCCTCGAGCCACTAGATCATTGACCAAAAGAGCTATCCTCCAGGACACTCCTCTTCATTCTAAAGTGGGTGGTGGTAGTTCTGATAACGGGGAGGACTCGGAAAGTCAATATGATGTTGCTACTGGTAGCCAATCTGCTGATACCTCGGAGGGCAGTGCAGACTTTTAAAGCGGTTCTCAGGATGATACACACACCTCTCCACCTGCGGAGAATACAGAAGCTGATACTAGAGCACGAGATGAAGCGGCTATAATAGAGGATGATGAAGAGATCATCGATGATGATGCCATGGTGATGTATGTGACTGCCCATGAACCTAATCCGCACGGAGACCACAGTTGATTGCCTATTACCGTTCCATGTGGACTGTGAACCGGTCCAAAGAATTTTTCAACAATTGGATTGTGAACAAGACTAGCGGCTTCAAGAATCGAGCAATGATGCCTGAGACTAGGGTGGTAGTAGCTGATATCAAAGCATTCTCAGATATCTATCGGATATTTCAGCTCCATCAGTTCGACTGGATGGACAATGCACCTGGAGAATACTCTAGCCACCTGACCAGAGAATTTTATTCCTCTTATGCAGCTATATTGATGAATTTTGTTGCGGATACAGAGACCACAAAATGTGGACAGAAAGACATGGCTATTAACTGGGGTCCACACAACTCAATCATAGTTAGGGGTAAATCAATAGATATTTCTTAGGATTTGATTAACAGAATGTTGTACGGCCCGGAATACTCTACACCAGCTTTAGTTGGCCTTTTCGAGGGCAAACATCATAAGGTCACCAGTGATGCTACGATGGAAGATCAGAATTCTCGAGAAAGGGTTTTACACTAGATTGCGAAGCAAATTTCCATAGATGGGGAAAATGCAGTTTGGGTCACCACAACTCCCTAACACTCATCACTAAAGCTTCGCTGTCTTTTCCAGCCAAAGTTTGGTGGGCTGTCGTCCGAGCACAATTGCGATCGACAGTTAGTGATAACACTTTGTCACCTTCCCTTGCCTCGTTGGTAGCCTGTCTTATGGTTGGTTACCCAATCAATGCGGGACGGTTAATAGCGACTGAGATGAAAGACAGGGCGCTAAATGAGAGAGCCGCACTTTCTTTTCCCTGTCTGATAGGGAAATTATGTCGAGGAACGAACATTCCTCTGAACAGCCTGATTGACAAATGGGGTGAGGCATTCAGACTCATCCAGGTTTCTAAAATCAAGGATGTCGCAAACCATCTCTTTGGCGCGAAGTCTGCCGCTGTGAGTACTTTAGCTATTGTTCCACATGTCCCAATTGACATCCCACATGCAAATAGAGGTCTAGAACAGGGAGAGTCATCACAGCCTTCCACAAAGGAACCACCACCTCCAGCTTCAGCCTCCTAGGCTCCAAGTACCTTTGTCACTATCCCTATGCTTTTTCTTGAGAAATTGGTTGCAGATCAGCGCCAGACCAGGACATTGGTAGACCAGATTATGCTCGGATGCCTCAGCTGATAGAGATGAAGGTGTTAGCTACGAAAAAAGATATCAAAGATGAGGTGCGAAAAGAGTTGTTTGTCTTAAACGATAGATTAGATGGTTTAGAGAACCTTGTCCAGGACGATTCCAAGTTGCCTGGTCAGTAGATACTGAAGAGTTCAAATCACAGATGGCTGAGATGAGAACTCAGATTGCTAAACTGGCTAAAAAGCCAATACATGTACCCACTCTGATATTGTCTGAATCTTTAATGCAAATGCTAAATCAGGCACCCTCCACTCAATCAACTGATGATCTATTGGGAGAACCCCCCACGAGTAAGTCCGGCAAGAGAAAACACAAAGCTGGAGAACTTGATGAGGAGACCTCTACTGACCCAGCCAGAAAGGCAAGAAGATAAGAAAAGAGAGCTCGTAGAACATCAAAAAGGGAAGCTCGGGAAAAGGAACCCCTTGAACAGCAACAGCGAGGTGCAACCTTAGTTGGAGCTTCTAGTAGTGGAGCACCTGCTCTGACTAGTAAGGACCAAACTGATCAGGTCCCGAGTTCTGAGAGTGCACCCATTGATAAGGGTGCCAATGTTGATCCGACGACCAGCGCCTACAGCGTCGTAGGTATGACCCCTCCTCATAGCCTGTGTGTTTTATTGTTCTATATCGACTTTGAGGGAAAATTCCTTTTTATTTGGGGAGGGGGTGGTGAGCAACCTGCCATAGCTGTTAGAAAAATGGAGGTTGTCTATGTGTATTACTATTTTTGCTGTTTTATGTGTTGAGTTGTGCAACAACTAATCTGTGAAAATTAAGGACCTGAATTTGAGTTTGACTTTTAGGATCTTTAGATGACATCTTAGATACTGATATGTTGAACGTAGCTAATCTGACCAATTAATTGGTGAACCAAGAAACTATAAAAAAAAATGCAATCATGTGTAGTGTGTGTGTAAGTTTTGATTGAAGTCTAACACTAGGAGCAGAAACTAGAACTTGCTGAAGTAGTCTTGCTTGAATCTGAGAATAACCGGATAGGAAAGGATCAGTAGGCCATTTTTGTTAAACCAGTAAAAAAGCCAAAAATAAAAGAACCAAATGAAAAGCTTATCACTTGAACCCAATTTAAGCCTTAAATTAGTCTTTGTTCTTACCCAACATATATCATATCCTTGGTTCTTCGAAGGTATGATATCACAACTCAGGCCAAAAGCCTAAGTTGAGGGTGATTGCAATCCAAATAGAAAGAAAAAGGGAAAAAGAAGGTTCAACTAGTGAGCTAAGTGCATATCAAAATTGCATATAAAAAAAAGAACAGAAAAAGAAGAAAAGAAAATAATAGCTACTGGGTCGGGCTGAAATAAAGAAAAGAGAGGGAATCACTCAGAAAAGAGTATGTGAAAATGAAACTTTGGAAAACCAAGGGATTAGTCACTCACGAAACCAAATATCCATTCCCTAGCCCTGAGCCTATGTTACAAGCGAATAAAGTCCTACAGTGATCCTATTCCGGGTGTTTGAAAGATAAAGCGTAGAAAGCAAGGGCAAGCCTATGGTAGTTTGTTGTTAGTGTTAGAAGTTCATTAAGAGCGTGAGCGTAGTACTCAGTCCTTTCCATTATGAGTGAGGGACTTCTTTGGTGTGAGGACACAGTGGTTGCGAAAGTAGATTATGTGATCTGATAATTCGCAGGCATAAGCATGATTGACTGTGAGAAATGAGATGTCATGTATTGATCCTTACATGTTAGATTCAGAGGTTTGGGATACAAATTGTACTTGAAATAGTTGTTGCATAGTGTCATAAATCTGGAAATGAATTAAGGGTTGATTGTATTTGTTTTTCTCATCACTTGAGGACAAGTAATGGTTCTAAGTTGAGGGTGTTGATGTGCTGTGAAATCGTGGCACATTTGATGCTTAATAACTATGAACTAATATTGGAATTAAGTGAAATTTTGGATTATTTGATGGGTTTGTTAAATGTGTAGGTAGACTCTGGGTTGTATAGAAAAGTAGAAAAAGAAGCAGAACTGATGTTGACCAAGTGAAGTTCACGGATAACTTCACGGACTGTTAACTTAATTACGGTCCGTGGTTGAGCTCGTGAAAGTGAGGCAGTGCTAGGCCTTGAGAAGATGAAGAGCAGGAATAACCAAGTGAAGACCACAGAGGGTTCTATGGGTCATAGTCCTCACCACGACCGTGGTACCTGCCGTGAAGCTGAACCAGTGTGAAAGCAAGAAAGAGTTGAAAGAAGGTTGAAACCCAAGTGAAGACCACGGGCGACTTCACGGGCCATAGTCCGTAGCTCTCGTAGTGCATTTTTCAGTGACCAAGTTTGAAGACCCACTTTCGGGAAGCTCCAAGGCAAGACCACGGAGGGCATCACGGAGCGTGAAGCCCTTGACGGGTCACGGTAGTGGCCGTGAAAAGGTCCCAACAACTCAGTCCTAATTCAATTAGGACTCATTTTAAACATTCTATTTTGAATTACTTTAGGTCATTTTTAAGATTATTATTGATTATCTTACGTTTCACGACAAAGAACACAGCATTACTCTTAACTTTCGATTTTTTGATTTTGGATTATTGCTATCAATTGGAAATTCGGATTCAGACTATCAGATTATCAAAGTGATTGTTGATTTGCTAATTACTTTCGTAAGTCTTTCTCAATATGTTTTCATCCCTAATTACTGATTGTTTACGTGAAAGCATGAGTAGCTAAATACCACGACTGGGGTTGTGGGATCCATGACAAAGTTCTAGTTACGATTTCGTAAAACGAGTAAAGGGTAGTCTGTGTTTACATTCTGTAGTTTTTAGATTTTGATATCATTGTCATCTAGTGAGTGCACGCATTAGATGAGCATGTATCTGGTATTTGTTCGAGAGAAAAATACCAATTAGGTGAAAGTTGAACTAAATTATCCAATTGGAGTTAAAGCTTGAGTTCGAGAGAAAAGATCTTTAACACCATATCATTTTAAGTGAGGGTCAATGTTAGTAACACTCTAGGGTCAAGAGAAAATGAGTGATAATTATCTGATTTGACTGAGAAGTGTCAGATAAATTTAACTTACAATGAATTTGTAAACATTGATTTGCCTGATGCTCAATTACGGAAGAACACTTGAACTAATGTTATGGTGAACACAATCCTGGTTTCTCTTAATTAACCGAATCAACCTTACAACGAAATAGTCTATTAGTCGCGAATCTAGATTTTCACTGCAAGTTTCAAAATTAACACACATTTCCACCAAACCCAATTTACTTTCCGTTGTTATTTGTTTAGGAGATAATAACAACATTCAAATAAACGCGACAGTGAAACCTTATCTGTAAAGAAATTCTCTGTGGGATTGACCTCAACTCTAATTGAGTTCTGTAAATTGACATTGACCGTTTACACTTCTTATTTGAAGTGTAAGTTTGGACGTATCACTAGGACCATTCTAAACCTTATGCTCTGATTACCAAGTTTGTCATGAACCAGGGGTACTCCATAGATGTAACATGGCGTATATGATTTTAAAGGACCCCATACAAGCCACTTAGCATTCATAATATAAGAAATAGAACAATAGAGGTAAAATAATAGTCCAAGTCCAGTAGTTTTTTATAAAAGAAAGTGGAAGTCTAAAACACTTTGTCTCAATATAGCCATCTAATACAATAGAATGAAAGTTGGGCCTAGCCCATACATAATGTCCAAAAGTCAAATGCAAGATAGAAACTAAAAAATGGAAATGCTTCCTCAAACCATGATGACTCATCAAGCTCGGGAATCTCGAAATCATCCACTAGCCACGAAACTGAGGACCCTGACTGGCGAACCCTACATTTGGGGAAATGTAGGCAAGAGTATGCGTTAGTACAAAAAATTGTACCAAGTCTGATAGCCATGCATAAAACATTTAAATCGTGTTAAAACGGGACATTTCATAACCATGATATCAAAGGGTTAGAAAACATACTTCATAAAACATGGCCAAAGCAAGCTAACATCTTTCAAATCTTTGAACACATATGAGATACTTCTTTAGTAACTTTAGTTCATTAATCATGGGAATGAGCCTGAACCGACATAGAGACCATGTGAGCTATAACATGATCCCCCGATGTCTCCCACACCGAAAAGGGTTGTCCTACTTACCAAGGTAAGGACCATGAACTTCTAGCTTAAGTGGATCCATTAGCTAATCATCATATGTGGGCGCATTGTTTAAGGGATAAGGTGATTGCTACTAGAAACCCGGCCTCTACTAAAGGGAAAGCTTCCATCTCAAGAGATTACTTCTAGAAACCCGACCTCTACTAACGGGAGAGCTTCCATCTCAATATATCCTCTCAGAGCTAAGCATAATACCCACAAAATAGTCATTTCTTACCTATTCTCATTATCCATGGAAGGGCATGTCATCTTGCGAATCCAAGCTAAGTTTCATTAACATAGCTCCTTATCATTGGTTCATTTAGGTGAGAAAACCTTTCAACCTTAGAATCCTTATTATGTGAGAAAAACTTTCACAATCATGTTTGTATGTGTTTATGAGAATATCCTTTCAACAACACAACAACAACATCATTATGGACACTTTACTTTCAAAGCATCCTTAAAACAATTACATAGGTTTCATGAGAACATGCATAAACTCATACTTTTCCCTTTCAAGGTTCAAAGCCTACTTTCAATCACCACATCTTGAAATCAAAGATTAGATAGGGATTTCATCATAAATTCATGTGATTCTATCACCTCATGCTTTAGTTCATAAAACCCTTCTTTCATAATCAACAACCCACATCATATGATCATAATTGAAAAACATGGGGGGTTACATTGGTTCATAGGGGAAACATCATAAAATCATTATATTTCATCAATTCATGCATATTCAAACATAATTCAATCATTTAGATCAATAATCAAGAGAACCCATGGTAATTGAAGAAAACCTTAGCTAACTTGGGGAATTCTACTTTGAAAATAAGAGAATTTGGGAACTCCGTGAATGAAATGAGTTCATGGATGAAAACTATCATACCTTAAGTCCAAATGTTTATCTTCAATGGGGGAATTGAGACATTTACTTGAAACCATAGATGAATCCTTCTTCTTCTTCAAGTTCTAGAGAGAGAATTATTGGAGAGTTCTTCTTTTTGGGTGAGTTTGGAGAGAATGATTTCTATTGGGAAATTTGGGGGGGTAAAAAAGCTTATAAAGGGGTCCTAGACATAGGCAAAATGACTTAGTATAAGGACTGATTAATTAGGAAAAGATCCAACTAACCCTGAAACTTAACTACCAGTTGTTGACCCACGGCCACGACCGACGGACCGTTGATAGACGGGCCATCTTGCATGACCGTCGTTCATGATCAAAGACTTGGTTTCTGGGGATCTGGAACACAGGCCCTCTACCACGGACCATGGTCCCACCAACGCTCCGTTGGTTTAGGCTGTAGGTCTACCCTTTTTGGACCCTTTTGGGGAGCCATCCACAGACCACACCTATGGTGTGTGGTCCCATCCACGGGCCATTGGTGGCCTGCTTGGTTTGGCGCCTGCAACTTCTGAAAAATGAAAATATTACCTCTTTTCGAATACGGGGTGTTACACATAATGACCATAGTGGGTTCTGAAAGATGTCTTTGGAATATCACTCTCTCTTACTCTCAACTGAAGATAGCCCGATCTGAGGTCTATCTTAGAGAAACAGGTGGCACCCTAAAGGTGATCAAAAAGATCATCAATTCTCGAAAGGGGGTACGTATTCTTTATGTTAACCTTGTTAAATTAGCGGTAATCAATACACATACTAAGTTAACCATACTTTTTCCTCACAAATAAGATCGGAGCGCCCCAAGGTGAGACACTAGGTCGAATGAAGCCTTTATCAAAAAGGTATTTCAACTACTCTTTTAACTCATTCAACTCAGCAAAGCCAATTTATATGGAAAAATAGAGACAGGATGAGTATCAGGAAGAATATCTATACCGAAGTCTATGTATCTCTCATGAGGGACTCCGGGAAAATCATCTGGAAAGACCTCTGGAAACTCACTCACAATTGGAACTCGCTGAATAGGTGGTGTCTCAATACTAGAGTCATTAACTCGAACTAAGTGATAGATGCACCCCTTGGAAACTAACTTTCACTCCTTAAGGTATGAAATAAAACGACCCTTAGGCACTGCTGACCTACTCCTCCACTTTATAACAGGTTCATTAGGAAACAGGAACTTAACTACTCGAGTTCTGCAAACAACTAAGGCATGAAAAACATGAAGTCAGTCCATACCCAGAATAATATCAAAGTCCACCATATCTAACTTGACTAAGTCAGCCATGGTGTCCTTGTGATTGACAAAAATGGTACAATCACGATAAACTCTCTTAGCTAGAATAGACTCGCCAACAAGTGTGGAAACACTGAAGGGCTCAAGAAGTTATTTGGGAATAATATCGAACCTCATAGCAATATATGGAGTCACGAAAGATAGACTCACACCTAGATCTAGCAATGCATTTACATCAAAAGTAAAGACTTTGATCATACCACTGACAACATCAGGTGAATTCTCTTGCTCTTGGCGACTGGTGATAGCATAGCGACGGTTTACTCCTATGCATGTCCCTGAAGTAGCTCCTCTAGGTGCAGCTCTGTCTAGCGGAGCCACTGAAGAAGATTGGGCTTTATTGCTCCCATTGCCATTACCTTGCCTGTTCTTAGGGCACTCTCTCATGAAGTGACCTGTTTGACCACACTTGAAGCAACCAATGGAGCCATCACGACACTCCCTTGGTTGTTCCTACCACCTTTAGCTCATGCAGGACTCCAATTACCTCTTTGTGCCACACTACCTTGAGATTGTGCAGGTCTAGCTCTAAAGTTCTAAGAATTATAATTCTTAAACTCACCTCTGTTCTTTGGTGCAAGTGCACTAGCAGATGATGGAGCAGGTCCATTTGGATTTTGCTAAAAAAATGACCGGTTCGCATTACTCTTCTGCTGCCCAGACTCATTTCCTGTTGTCTTAGCTTTCTTGTTTCGAAAATCTTCCATATCTCTCAACTTGTCTTCCTCAACCTGCCGCACATGGATCATCGGCCTTGCTATCTCCATGTCCCCTATCAACATTGCAGCCTTACCCTCTTTGCTTGAAATACGAGACAACCCAAACAAAAACAAGCTCATTCTGCTCCTCATATCAGCAACCATATCCATAGCAAAAGGAGAAAGTTAGGTAAACTTGAGGCTATACTCATGCACACTCATGGATTCCTGCTTAAGAGTGAGAATTCTCTTACCTTAGCCTATCTCAATTTACGGGGAAAGAAACACCCCATGTATAACACAACCCAACTCACAATTGGTGCACCCTCAGCTCTACTCTTCTTCCATTTGTCTTATCATACTCTAGAAACACCCTTTAGTTGGTATGCAGCTAGTTCCACATGCTCAGAATCTGCATCATGCATCACCTCAAATAGTTTATGCAACTCTTCCACAAAGTTTTCTGGATCCTTAGTGACACTTGAACCTGTAAAGTCTGGAGGATTCATCCTTAAGAACTCACAAATTCTGGATGTATCAGCCACATCCTATCGAATCCCTCTCTGTTGCCCAGCTTAGTTGGTCACCACTTTACTGAACATCCGTATAGCATCCCGGAACTCAACATTAGTGACCTCTCCTTGGGGTTGCACTTCTGATGCATTGGGAACCCCTTGATCCTAGGGATCAACATTCCTCCTAGCATGACAACCTCAAACAGCTCTTCGTGGAGGCATGATCTGAAAGGCACGCACAAGCACGAATTAGACAAAAACTTTATAGAGTCAAACTCTATCGCACGAAAAGAGTATGAAAAAAGTTAGATATTTTCTAAATGTCACAACCTCCTAATTATAGATGTGGCACTCTTCACACTAATAACTAGGACTCTACAGACACGGCTTCATAGACACCCTAGGACTCTTGAACTCTGTTCTCTGATTCCAAGATTGCCACACCCCGAGCCTACACCCTGGACGTGGCTAGCACTCGAGAACCATTGCCTGCCCCAAGAGAACCCTTAGCCTGGCCCAACTCTCAGTGGAAGACTTACTCATAAAATAGAATCACACAAATAACTCAACTCATGAATAAAGTAGTTAACTCAATATACTCAAATGAACATACGTGTTCAACTCACAATCTATAAAACATTAACAAGGGAAATGAAAGAAAGACTCTTCAAATACTACTGTCTATATATGAAGCCTCTAATACTATGAGAGATGTAGGTACAAGACCCCCGATCATCCTAAAAAAACTGAAATAATGGAAATAAATAAGGGATCCTCCGGAAGCAAGGAGGCTCACCAAAGCTAGCTCGAACTGCTACGGTATCAACGAAGCGCATTTTGATGACCTTGATCTCGTGTATCTGCATAATGAAACGTTGCAGACAAAATGGCATCAGTACATTAGATGTACGAGCATGTAAAGGGAAATATTGAACATAACATAAAAGCTTGAACTTGGAAAGATGTAAAACCTCGGAATCTAGTAGACTAAGCAAAGGGTCTAAGTGACAAGTCACTTGCCAAGGATTTGAGCCTTGGCACCCTTCACGAAGGCCTAGACGTGCCGTGAAGGGAAACACGAGGTGTGGTGTAGCCCGTGGTGACTCACAGAGTTGAGCCAAGGAATGCTCCCCTCCCACAAGCACCTAAATGGCTCGTTGAGGGCACCACGAGACATGTTGAGGCCTATGAAAGGGGTGGCAGTGACTGCCTAAATGGTGACTCCCCACACGAGCCATTTGATGGCTTGTGAGAGCAATGCTGGCTCATGGAGTGAGTCGTGAGGATAGTGGAATTTAGGGCAGGATTTCCAAGACACTGGTCAAAGACCACGGCTACCACCACGGGCCGTGAAGTCCTTCACGGCTCGTGAAGGGTGGCGTGTGTGGGTGTAGTCAGCTGTAAGTTCAGGGACTTTTGGGTGTTTTCCACATTTCTTAAAAACAATACTACGTCGTTTTACCCATGCCTAGGAGCCCTTATATAAGTGATTTTAACCCCAAAACTTACCCATTCATGTCATTCCCTTAAATTCATCAAAATAGATTGGCTCTTCCTCTCCAAAATATTTCTCTCTCTAGAATTTGAAGAAGAAAGCTAGGGTTTCAATATCAAGCCTCCAAATCCCCCATTGCTTCCAAGCTTTTTGAATCAAGGTATGATAATTTTCATCCATGGAGCCCTTTCCTCTATGGAGTCCCCAAATTCTCCAATTTACAAAGTTAGAATTCCTCAATTGAGTTAAGGTTCTCTTTCATGTCATGAGTTCCTTTTAATGTTGATTTATTTGATTTATTTGATTTATTTATGATTTTTTTATGCATGAATTGAAGTAATTGCATGTTTATAAGTTGATTTCCCATGAAATCATGCATAACCCATGTTTTCAAAGCTATGTTGATATAATGTGGGTCTTGAACTATGAAAAATGAATTTATGAAAATATGCATGTATTCTCTTTATGAAATAGATGAAAATGAATTTGAAGATGCTTTGACTTTGAAAACATGATGAAGCTTATGAATTATTGAAAAGAATGTATGTTCATGAAAGTATGTTTATGACTTAAGAAAGCTTATAGATGAGATTGTCTATATGTTCTATGAAGCTTGGACACATGACATGAATGACATCTAGATTTGCCCTCAATGCTTTTCGGACTATTTTCCTAAATTAGGTCTTGATTAGTATGGTATCCAGAATGCCATCAATAATAATAGGCCACAATTTCAAAATTATTTCCATTAGTATTAGTAGGGCATCTCTAGCATGAAGTGAATGAATGTGGGTCTTAAAAGGTATTATGAAAAGATCATGGACGGTGAAAGGTTTTCTCATGCATAGTCTCAGGAGCTATCTCATGATAAGGCATGTGGAGACTACCCGTGTCTCTTAATGAAAAGATAAGTCAAGACTTAATAACTACTTTGTGGAATGTATGCTTAGCACCGAGAGAATATTGAGATGGAAGCTCTTTCCATGTTGAGGTCGAGTTTTCTAGTAGAAATATCCTTATCCCTTACCTATGTGCCCCCATAGGATGATGGTCTAGATAGACATTAGCTAGTTGATCCACTTTAGCTCAGATTCATGGTTCTACCTTGGCAAATAGGTCAACTATTTTTGGTGGGGGAGACACCGGTGGATCATGTTATACCTCACATGGTCTTTATGTCGGTTAAGGCTAATTCCCACAATAATTAACTAAGGTTACTTCAAGAAGTATCTCACATGTGTTCAAAGACGATTTTACTTGAATTGATCATGATTACGTTATATGTTTTCTAACCCTTTTATCTTATGTTTTAACTTGGTCTTCGCATATCATGAAAATGTCCTTTTTAGCATGATTTCATATTTTTATGCATGGCTATCATACTTAGTGCATTTTTTTACTAACGCATACTCTTGCCAACATTTCCCCAAATGTAGGGTCTGACAGTCAGGGTTCTCAGTTTCGTGGCTAGAGGTTGATTTGAGAGATTTCGAGCTTTGGTGAGTTCTCATGCTTCGAGGACGGATTTTCATTGTTTTCAATTTTCGTTCTTACTTCCAGTTTTTGGACATGACGTAAGGGCTAAAACCAATTTCATTCTATTGTATTACATGGCTATTTTGTGAGGTGTTTTTTTGTATCTTTTAATGTATTTTTCTTGACTTTTATATTTTTTGAATATTTACGAAGAAAAATTCAAACAGTTACGAACAGAAGTAAAATTTTGATATTTTTTTCGTTTCAATATTCTAAAGTCATTGGTGAAAGTTGAAATTTTTTTGAGATATTTTTTGTATTTTTATGTATTTTTCTTGATTTTTATATTTTTTGGACATTTACGAAGAAAAATTAAAAAAAATACGGACATTTACGAAAATAAGTAAAATTTTGATATTTTTTTGAGTGTTTTTGTATTTTTATATGTATTTTTCTTGATTTTTTTATTTTAAGGACATTTACGAAGAAAAGTAAAAAATATTCAGAGAGTTACGAAAAGAAGTAAAATTTTGATCTTTTTTATGTTTCGATATTGTAAAGTCATTGGTGCAAGTCAAAAAAAATTGAGGTGTTTTTTGTATTTTTTATTTATTTTTCTTGATTTTTATATTTTTCGGACATTTACGAAGAAAAGTAAAAAAAATTCGAACAGTTACGAAAAGAAGTAAAATTTTGATATTTTTTTCGTTTCGATATTGTGAAGTCATTGATGCAAGTCGAATTTTTTTTAGGTGTTTTTTGTATATTTATGTATTTTTCTTGATTTTTATATTTTACGAACATTACGAAAAAAATTAAAAAATTTCGGACAGTTACAAAAAGAAGTAAAATTTTCATCTTTTTTGTTTCGATATTGTAAAGTCATTGGTGCAAGTCAAAAAAAAATTGAGGTGTCTTATGTATTTTTCATGTATTTTTCTTGATTTTTACATTTTTTAGACATTTACGAATAAAAAAATAAAATCAAACAGTTACGAATTAAAAAAATTTTTTGGACAGTTACGAAAAGAAGTAAGATTTTGATCTTTTTTTGTTTCGATATTGTAAAGTCATTGGTGGAAGTCGAAATTTTTCTGAGGTGTTTTTTATATTTTTTATGTATTTTTCTTGATCTTTATATTTTCGAACATTTACAAAGAAAAATAAAAAAAATTCAGACAGATACGAAAAGAAGTCAAATATTTATCTTTTTATCATTTCGATATTGTAATGTCACTGGTGCAAGTCAAATTTTTTTGACGCGTTTTTTTGTATATTCTATGTATTTTTCTTGATTTTTATAGTTTTCGGACATTTAGGAAGAAAAATAAAAAAAATTCGAACAGTTATGACAAAAAGTAAAATTTTATATTTTTTCGTTTCAATATTTTAAAGTTATTTGTGCAAGTAGAAATTTTCTTATGGTGTTTTATGTATTTTTCTTGATTTTTTTTTATCAAACATTTACGAAGAAATTTTTTTTTTGACAATTACGAAGAGAAGTAAAATTTTCATCTTTTTTGGAGGTATTTTTTGTATTTTTTATGTTTTTTTAATATATATTTATTCGGACATTTACGAAGAAAAATAATTATTTTTTGGACAGTTATGAAATGAAGTAAAATTTTGATATTTTTTCGTTTCGATATTGTAAAGTCATTGGTGAAAGTCAAAAAAATTTTGAGCTGTTTTTTATATTTTTTATGTATTTTTCTTGATTTTATATTTTTCGGACATTAACGAAGAAAAATAAAAAAAAGCGGACAGTTACGAAAAGAAGTAATATTTTGATATTTTTTTATTTTCGATATTCTAAAGTCATTGGTGCACGACGAAAATTTTTTGAGGTGTTTTTTGTATTTTTTCTGTATTTTTCTATATTTTTATATTTTATGGATATTTATGAAGAAAAATAAAAATAAAACTGGACAGTTACGAAAGGAAGTAAAATTTTGATCTTTTTTTCTTTCGATATTATAAAGTCATTGGTGCAAGTCAAAAAAAATTTAAGCTGTTTTTTATATATTTTATGTATCTTTCTTTATATTTATATTTTACACACATTTACGAGGAAAAATAAAAAAAATCGGATAGTTAGAAAAAGCAGTAAAATTTTGATCTTTTATTCATTTCGATATTCTAAAGTTATGGGTGCAAGTCGATATTTTTCTGTATTTTTTTATGTATTTTTCTTGATTTTTATATTTTTCGGACATTAACGAAGAAAAATTAAAAAAAATCGGATAGTTACGAAAGAAGTAAAATTTTCACAGTGTTTTTGTTTCAATATTCTAAAGTCCTTGCTGCAAGTTGAATTTTTTTTAGGTATTTTTTGTATTTTTTCTGATTTTTATATTTTACGGATATTTACGAAGAAAAAAAATTCAGACAATTACGAATAGAAATAAAATTTTGATATTTTTTTCATTTCGATATTGTATAGTCATTGATGCAAGTCAAAAAAAAAATTTGGTGTTTTTTATATTTCTAAGTATTTTTCTTGTTTTTTAATATATTTCGGACATTTATGAAGAAAAATAATTTTTTTCCGATAGTTACGAAAATAAGTAAAATTTTGAATTTTTTTTTGTTTATATATTGTAAAGTCATTGGTGCAAGTTGAAATTCTTTTAGGTGTATTTTGAATTTTTAATATATTTTTCTTGATTTATATTTATTGGACATTTACGAAGAAAAATAAAAAAAATCAGAACGATACGAAAAGAAGTAAAATTTTGGTCTTTTTTTCGATTCGATATTGTAAAGTCATAAGTGCATGTCGAAATTTTTGATGTATTTTTCGTATTTTTTTTTATGTATTTTTCTTGAATTTTAAATTTTACGGACATTTACAACGAAAAATAAAAAATATTCGGATAGTTACGAAAATAAGTAAAATTTTAATATTTTTTCGTTTCGATATTGCAATGTCATTGGTGGAAATGGAAATTTTTTTGAGGTGTTTTTTGTATCCTCTAAGTATTTCTCTTTATTTTTATATTTGTTGGACATTTACGAAGAAAAATAAAAAAATTTCTGACAATTACGAATAGAAATAAAAGTTTGATCTTTCGTTCGTTTAGATATTCTAAAGTCATTGGTGCAAGTCAAAATTTTTTGAGGTGTTTTTTGTATTTCTTATGTATTTTTATATTTTAGGGACATTAACCAAGAAAAAAAAATTAGACAATTACGAAAAGAAGTAAAATTTTGATATTTATTCGTTTCGATATTCTAAATTCATTGTTGTTGGTCAAAAATTTTGTGATGTGTTTTTTGTATTTTTATGTATTTTTTTTTTTATATTTTCGGACATTTACGAAGAAAAGTAAAAATAATTTTTTTTGGATAGTTACGAAAAGAAGTCAATTTTTTATATTTTTTTCGTTTTGATATTGTAAAGTCATTGTTGCAAGTCGAATTTTTTTGAGGTGTTTTTTGTATATTTTATGTATTTTTCTTGATTTTTATATTTTTCGGACATTTAAGAAGAAATATAAAAAAATTCGGACAGTTACTAAAAGAAGTAAAATTTTGTTATTTTTTTCGTTTTGATATTGTAAAGTCATTGGTGCGAGTAGAATTTTTTTTGTGATGCTTTTTAATTTTTTTATATATTTTTTCTTGAATTTTATATTTTACGGACATTTACACAGAAAAAAAATTCGGACTATTACAAAAAGAAGGAAAATTTTGATTTTCTTTTCTTTTCCATATTCTATAGTCATTGGTGCTAGTCGAAATTATTTTGAGGTGTTTTTTGTATTTTTTTAATATATATTTTATTTGATTTTTATAATTTATGAACATTTACGAAGAAAAATTTTTAAAAATCGGGCAGTTACAAGATTGAAGCGAAATTTTGACCTTTTTTTCATTTCGATATTGTAAAGTCATTGGTGCCCTGAGAAATGTTTTTTGTATTTATTTTTATGTATTTTTCTTTATTTTTATATTTTTTATACATTAAATAAGAACAATTAAAAAATTTCGGACAGTTACGAAAAGAAGTAAAATTTTGAATATTTTTTGTTTCGATATTGTAGAGTCATTGGTGCAAGTCAAAAAAAAATTAATCTGTTTTTTGTATTTTTTTTTATGTATTTTTCTTGATTTTTATATTTTACGAACATTTACGAAAAAAAATAAAATTTCAGACAGTTAAGAAAAGAAGTAACATTTTGATAATTTCTTCGTTTCGATATTCTAAAGTCATTGATGCAAGTCAAAAAAAATTTGAGGTGTTTTTTGTATCTTTATGTATTTTTCTTGATTTTTATATTTTTCGAACATTAACGAAGAAAAATAAAAAAAAATTCTGACAATTACGAAAAGAAGTAAAATTTTCATCTTTTTTCCTTTTGATATTGTTAAGTCATTGATACAA